>JAOTAV010085145.1:0-12028 GCA_026546445.1 Cyclargus thomasi | reverse complement strand
CATCATTATACTTTGCAGCATTTCAATCGATAATCTATTCCTTAGCTTATTTTTTATTATATTATAAATGGAGAAAGCACGTTCAACACTTGCGTTTGAAATGGGAATCGTAACAAACGCTAATCCGAATTTTGCGATATTTTCGAAACGTTTACATCCAGCTGCGTCCAAATCGTTATTTACTTCGTAATAAAAATCGGCTGAAGTACAAGTATTCCATTATTTATTACTCAATTGTTACCACTCAGACTCGATGTCATTTTTGTTGCCATAGATATGAGTTCGATGAATGTGATTCAATATTGGTTTTAAATCAAGTTTGACTTGAGAAGTAGCAACCTTTGGATGCAAATCAGCAACTGTTTTCAACATTGATAAATTATCCGGAAGCGTGCGTAGCTGACGGAGCGGTCAGTAGCGGCTACTGACCGCTCCGTCAGCTACGCACACTAACGAAAATGTATATTTACAATTACAAATACAAATAAAGGCTTTATCCGATGGGCGACTGCAATACCCGCGCGACGTACTCTGTAAAATAAAAATTATTTCAAGTTCATGACACAATATAAAAACAAAACTAAGTGCAGCAAGAAAATAACCAATTCACAAAATCAACAGTTACATTTTGAATTCCAAAATTTAACAGCATGTATAATTAAAAAAAAAATTATGAAGATTACTTACAGGTAGCGAAGAAGATTTAATAACTTCAAAAAGTAATATACTTTTTGAAGTTTCACCAATACTTTCTTTCATATCCACTATTAGCCTTCGGAACCGAGTCGGGATGCCCTTGAGTAATATTATACATGTTAAAATATGATTTATATGTAATAATTATACATGTAAAAATAATATTTTTCTTAATATCTAATCTCCACATATACTTAATCAGCCAATCTTCAAAATTTATTTTGTAATTTATTTTACCGAACGTCTTTTTAAATTTCGAAACTGGCTTTCAATGTGCTGGGTGTGTCCCCCATCCTCTGCAATGAATGGATTGTCCGGATCATTATAGTTTACTTTTTTGTTAATGTAACCGCGATCCGGCAAACAATCATAAGCACGCCAACATTCGTTGTGAATAATACTTCCCTCTTTGACGTGCTTTTGTCTTAATGGTATAAAAATTTTGTGAATTCCTGAGGTTATCGGGACACACTTCTAACCTTAATTCATTACTTTCGTTATTAATCATTCCCAGCACCCAGTGGCCCTCGACTTTCCGTCTTCTATTATATTTTCGCCGTTCAAACTTACTTTTATCAATCTGCACCACTTTGCCAGGCTTGCCAATTTTCGTCGTTCGTTTGCGTCCATGTTCTCTAAGGCATGGACCACAATTGTTTCCCGGCCCTAAAGTAGGTTCTAACAGTGGTCGTCGGGGTGCCCCTTAATCTAACCGAGTCGGGATGCCCTAGAGTAATATTACACATGTAAGAAATAAAAAAATATGCTAACCGCACTGACGTTTTCCGGACGTTTACGCATTCCAGTGAAAGGTGACCGTGTCGTAGGATATTCCAGGGCAAAATGTTGGATCCATTCATTTTACTGTAACACCTTTTGTACCACATTTTATGCAAATTGTTATATTATTATTATTCATCGTTTTAGTATTTTGGTGCTAATATCATTAATAATTTACCCTGTCTTAGGCATGGAGGACCCACACTGGTGCTACGACAATTTCATCAACTACAGATCTCTGAAATCTGGTGATAATGTACGAGAACAGCTGAGTAGAATTATGGACAGGTAAGATCCGATGAGAACTTATTGATAACTATTATATTTTATACTCTAACTTAGCTTCGAGACTTGAACATTAACAAACCTTAATGAGCTTTAGCTTATTCCAGTTAAAATCTGTTAAGTGCTTTGGCTGAGTTGCCATAAACCTTTTTAATTATTACAGGTTTAGTCTCAAAAGAACAAGTACTGAGTTCACAAGTAAAGACTACTACATCAACATTAGAAAAGCGCTTGTCAACGGATTTTTCATGCAGGTGACTGGTTCTTTATTAATTATATCTCACATAAATATATTTATATATTTTAATAGCTTTTTGGCCCACGGCTTTATCGTGTGGAATTTAAAAATAGCGTGAAAATACAAATGTTCTTGTAGGCCTCTATTAAAATCGTGATGTTTTGCTAAGACTAAAAGTAGAATGTGGTACTATTCATACTTTAAACTTAAGTCGATTGGTCGCTTCGTTAGGGCGTGAAAGAATGGCAAACAAACACACTTCTCACGGCTTTTCACGGCTGTAAGTAAACTTTATTTAGTTAATACTTTGGCAGACGAGAGAGGATACGCTAGTATTTTTGTGAAAAATTCACGGTTTCCGCATGATGAGCGAATGTGGTCGTCGACCTACGAATTTACTATCCCTTTATACATGGGGAAATGCTAAAAGCTTCCTCGATGCTTTAGGAATAGCGGCTTACCCATTAAAACAGTATGTCGTTTCACCTCCTACTGAAGGCGTGTTGCGGATAAGATAGAACCTACTGCTAACGTTCGTCCACGTCGTGCTGACTCATTCTGTTATCTCTTCGCGCCCAAACCACAAATTCGATTTTGCTAGGCATTGAGTCCCGAAAAAGGACACGGGATAGGTATCCCGGATATATTTATCGAGACTGGGTAATCTCGATAAATATGTCAGCTTTTCGCGCGATAAACGAATATTGACGCAACGGAGTTGCTACCGTCGCCTAGTGTATAGATAGTTCAACTACAGTGCTCGTAAACCTTTTTTACTCAAACGACGCTTGCCGCGTTACTGCCATATTAATAAAATATTGTAGTTACAAGCTGCGTGCGCTTGGAGCATAGCGCGCACAACTAAGTTGAACGATGTATAATACGAGAATGATCTTATCACAGGTCGCCCACTTGGAGCGTACGGGCCACTACTTAACGGTGAAGGACAATCAGGTGGTCCAACTCCATCCGTCGACGTGCCTAGACCACAAGCCCGACTGGGTCATCTATAATGAGTTCGTGCTCACCACCAAGAACTACATTCGTACAGTGACTGACATCAAACGTAAGTAAAGTTACACAACTAATGATTATTACTATACCCTAATATACCTAACTAATACTATAAATAATGAGGAGGTTACAAAAACCTTCCATATGCTTTATTAAATTTCAAATCGCTTGCGTATACGCAGCACTACGATTATTCGATAGGTACTTGAGGTATTTAAAATCCGTTAAGGTTTATTAACTCTTTCCGCCTTTTTACTGCGGAGTCATTAGCGTTCTTGAGCGAAATCAGTTCGAGACTCAGTCTTCTTAAGATTTCCTTATCCAGGCTCAACCCCTATTATAAAAAGCCTATTCGACATTTAGTAGAAAGTGATGAAACAGGTCCTTTAAATAATAGGTTTTTGTCATTTCAGCGGAATGGCTACTGAAGATTGCGCCTCAGTACTACGAGCTCAATAACTTCCCGCAGTGCGAGGCTCGTCGGCAGCTCGAGCTGCTACAAGCTCGGCTCGAGTCAAAGGCATACCAAGAGGGCTTTTAAGTGAAAAGTGACAAAGACTAAGTGATCTTAGTGAAGTGCTAAATAAATATGTATAAGGTTATGTATATTTTATTTCCTTGTGATAAAGAAAAGTTCAAAAGCTCAATCGGTAATACGTATTTAAAAATATGACTTACATAATTTGGTTGTTTTATGTCAAACCCAAACAGCAGATAAACGTTATTGTTGAATAGCGTTTATCTGCTATTTGGGTATATTTACAACTAAATGACATACCTACTCTATCAATTTCTATGGTGGTAAGCTACACTGGTATTATAGAATATGAAGAATAGAGTTGGCACATCAAGTAGGTTAGAATTGCCAAGTGATCTGGTCTAAATTGACATTTGCTGCTACATAAAATTGCAATAAGCTTATATTTGGCACAATAGGGATGTCGACGAAGTCAAAAGTTCGCAAATTTTAAAAATAAGTATCTTCTTAATCGCAGCTTAATAACTTTTAAACATTTTTCATAATTAGCCTTAAAAGTCGGGCAGGTAGTCATTTCTTTTTGTACTACATTTATATTGTGTATATACTATTCGATAAAATAGGTAATTAACAACAACTTTTGTTATAAAACCACTATCAGGAAAGCAATATTTAACATAGTTAACAGAGTCCCGCGGAGCGTACAAACTACCTAGAGGTGAAATCATAACTAGGTATCATTTTCTATGGAGCGTTTTAGAAAAGTCAATTTTATGTGATTTTTAAATTGCCATATCTTCCGGGCAATTTAAGCTATCGGCGCCATTCTTTCACCAATATTTCTATTTTTTGGACGTCTTTTATAACCAATAATAATAAAAATATTTAACTTTTTCACAATTTTCAGCAAAACTGTTAGTTTTACTATAAAATTCCTGAGACTAAATTATAGATCATTAATTTATCTATAAAAAATATTTTGATATTTCTGTGAGCCACCGCTTCTTATCACGATGCAAAAAGTTGTAACAGCTGCAATTGTCAAATGCACACGTTTCCACGCCACCTATGAGGTAATATAAAAAGGCGTTTTAACGTGGTTTCTCTCGCCCATTCATTCCGTTCCATCTAGGGATTGCAATCCCGCACCTTTTTCAATTCCGCAGAATTATTTTGCGGATTCGGCCAATCCCGCATGTTTTAATTCATTTTATAAATTTAAATTGAAACTACCGGTGTATGTTAAAAAAATCATCTATTTAATAATGTCTGTCTTAATGTAACAAAAAATATTAGTTTTCAAGCAAAATAACTATTAAATAAAATAAAAGTTAAACAAATATTTTAAAAACAAGGTTTTATATTATCTTTTTATATTATTTTTTTAAATCGCACATACATTCATTTTATCTTAAATTTAATTCATAATCATAGGGGTACGTAGTCTTTGAGATGCTATGACCACTCTCCGGCTCTATCATTATAATATTAGCCTTCCGATTTAGTAATATTGCATTGTCATTCAAGTTACACTTTTTGCGAAATTTCAGATTAGTCATAAGTCGATAAGCATAAACAACGTACAAAGTAACATACGAATAGTCCTACTCAAATAAAAGCTTGCAATTGAGAATGTTAATGATTTTTTTTATTTACTAAAATACTATATTTATAAATCTGTATTTACTTTAGAGTCAATTTGAATTTCCGATATGACGAAAAATAACAAAGTTATAAGCCTTTGAAGCAGCGACTTCGAAAGAGAGTTTTACAAGAAACAGATATGTGGAAAACTTTAATCATAAATAACTTACACATTTTTCAACGAAAATCTGAAATTCTTTCGTCACTCTGTATATAAATACAAGCTTTAACCCGCAGGTTCTCGTGCGTGAAATTATAACTTTTCAGTTCAGTATCAACCCTCACATATTTTTAACGAAGAACAGAAAGTCTAGTCTAGTCTATTTTTATTTATTCCGGCAGAGTTTCTGATTACAAGGGAATATGCATGATTTTTTATTCTTTCTTTAAATAAATTTATATTTAAATAAAGAAATATGTTCTTTAGATTGGACTACCTTACTTTCTTCTTCTTTCTTTTTTCTTCTACTTCCTATAAGAAAACGATGTAGTCAAATCAGTTTTTTGATAAAAATGAAAACAAAGATACAAGCCTTTAAAGTAGTCAGAAAGAGAGAAGCGATATTAATTATGACATCAAAGTCCATAAGCTGCATACAAAGTACATACTAAATAACGTTTTGAAAAAAAGAGATGGGTTGAAAACTTATTACTATTATTATATACTTATTTATTTTTCAATAGAATTCAAAGTTTTTTATCATTCTGTATATATTTTAGCCTACTTTCATAATAATTTGCAT
This sequence comes from Cyclargus thomasi, assembly GCA_026546445.1. NCBI lineage: Eukaryota > Metazoa > Arthropoda > Insecta > Lepidoptera > Lycaenidae > Cyclargus > Cyclargus thomasi. The sequence goes on along the minus strand of JAOTAV010085145.1, from coordinate 6,150 downwards.
TCAATAAATTTTGTCTTACACGTATCTTCCCCATTATAGAGTGAGTCAATCAATAATAATATAGTACAATAGCCTGTTTGCATTTCATGCATCGGTGTTTTGCCATTCTTCGGGATTTGGATGGACATAGGTAGCAAATTTTACGCGCATTAGATGCAAGAGGAACAGGGGCTTCTTGATCAGAAGACTCCCCTAAGATATCTTGTATCCTGACCTGTCACCGTCTGCAACCGCTGCCGCAGTCAGGGCTCCATAAGTTGGTCTCCTAGTTATTTATTATAACGAAGTCACTATAGTTATGTCTCGGCATAGGTTTTTTATTATTTTATCATTATTAGAAACTTATTTTATTAAGAAAATTATTAGAAATTATTAGAAACGTTTATGACGTACGCATTTATAATTGAAAGATTCAGCATGTTATAAAATACCCTCAAAGGCCATCTTTGGGTTTTTCTGTTCGTGGACATATTGGAGCACATTTGGTCCACGGTGTCGAATGTACCCTTTGTACTGTTGTAGAAATGAATCATTTCTGGTTTTCCTGTTTCTTGATTGATGTGGGGTTGATCATGAATTGAAGGCAAGACGAAAACAACTTTATTAGATTTCGCTTTGTACGAAACTAACGTCTTGTCACCGTCGTAACAAAACATCGAAGTATCAATTGCGCGTGACTTAGAATTTTTAAATTTTTCAGGTATTTCTCGTTTATTACTTCTTAGAGTTCCCAATAATGTCAAATTATAAGGTGCCAGCACCAGCTCGTTAGCTAAGGGAACAGACGTGAACCAGTTATCCATGGTTATGTTTCGATTCGTGCCATGTAAAAACGTAGCCAACGGTTGTTTTTGAGGATCGGTTCCTTTTTCCAAGTACGGAATGGCATTTACAATATATTTCCAGTTTACATCTGCAGCCATAACAAGTTTTATCCCGTATTTATTAGGCTTGTTCGGAATATACATCCTAAATGAATATCTTCCTCGAAATATGACCAACTGTTCGTCTACGATAATCAAGGATCCTGGAGTGTACCATTTCTGAAAGTTAGATATCAATGCTTGCTATAAGTCTTGTATAGGTGCAAACCTATAATCTCGCTGTCTTACATTTCTTGTAAACTTCTTATCAAATCGGAGGCATTTGATAAGAGACTGAATCGTTCTGCGCTCATGTGGGCTTTGAAAATCGTTCCTGATCGATGAGTATTGAAAAGCATGCGAGTTCGTAAATGATTACTGTTCATAGAAGCTGCATTGAAAAATAAACCAAGCAAAGCTCTTATTTCTTCCAAATTGGTAGGAGATACTGTAAACATCTCGGTTTTATACTTATTTTTAGTAGTAGTAGTTGCAACATATCTTCGGTTATAAATAGGGAGAGTAAATCAATTGGTTCAGAAACCTCCCTTGCTCTTTATTTCGGTCCTGGTATAAAATGTACGATGTTTCTCCTCGAAGTTACCATAGAAGGTGGTCTAGGTGCTGTCGACCATTTGTGTTTATTTTTTCCATAAAGAAATCTGGACCTTGGCTGAATAACATTCGGATTACGAGCGACATTCTGAGAAGCGGAGCTACTTACATCCTCATCAGATTCGTCTAAATCAATAACCCGACGACTTATTTGTCTTCTGCTTGGGCGAATAGTTTCGTTGTCGGAGTTATCAGATTCCTCTGACTCAATAATTTGAATTCTCTGTCTCTTACTTGGGCAAACAGTTTCGTCGTCGGACTCGCTGAAAACTTCAAGATTCGCAGCTGGTACTTTAGTGAATCAGAATGGAACTTTTAGGTGGGTCTGGTATGGATAGTCCCTCACTGTTAGGCAGTCCCTCACAGTGACGAACTATCTTTTAGCAGATGACAGGTTAGGATACTTAATTTTACTTTTTGCTTTAATTGTAATACCTTTTGTATCAGTTAAACAGAAATAACAATCAGATGAGTGGTTCGTTGGTTCCGTCCAAATCATCGGAATTGCAAATGGCATAAATCGAGATCGTTTTGCCCATCCAGTAAGATTACCCACACATGTAACACAACAGATATGTGGAACCCACGCTTTGTCTTGTTGTCCGATAGCGAAGCCAAAATACTGTTTATATAACTTGGTTACTAAAGGTGTTAAATTTCTTCGCTGAGTTTTAAAAGTAATGTCTTCATGGGTAGTAGCTGTAATTGTATTTATTGTGTGTAATTCAAAATTAGTAAGCACCTTTCTTGTTACAAATTTTTGTTGACCAGTGTTATTAAGTATATCAAAATTTTTCTAGCAATTGTTCACTTTCAATCTTGTTCATAATTACACGCATCCCTAAGTAATGTTTTGCTTGACCCAGATTTTTAATTTCTCACTCATCATTTGTATTAAGTCAGATTCATTCTTAAAATTCGAAAATGTTAGAAAGTCGTCAACTTACACACCGATGATATTTTTCTTTTATCATTACGATGTTTTACAAAAACACAAGTCAATCCGTCATCAGCTGTAGCTCATAAATTAGCATAGCTGTATTTTTCTGGTTATTTTCTTTCCCTTTTTCCATCTCCTAAATCTGGTGAATTAGTTTTTATCATACGGCCTTTTGTTATAGGGAAACTCGGTTGGTTTTGAGAAAGCTTTTCGGATGCAAAAGAAATGCGTTAGAGCTATTTGTGGAGCCTGGTCTACAGACAGCTGCAAATCTCTTTTTATAAAATATCGCTTACTACCTCTGTTATATGTTCGTGATCTTTGTGTATTCGTTAAGGGGCTAGATGCAGCGAAAGGCCTTGAGTATCCGAGTGTTTCTACACCCCCTCTCGTACCTCACGCCGAAATTAGGCCATCTAGTCAGAGTACACAAAACCACGTAGTAATTTTAACAGAAATAACGCCATCTAGTGCGAGTACACACAACCACATAGTAATTTTATTAATACAAACCACACGCGCACACATACGTACAAACCGCATTAGCGTCGCACGCACACAAACATGCGTAAAACAAAGTCCGATCTGCAAAATCGCTACTTTTCAGTAGAACAATTTAAAGATTTGCAAGTTGAAAAACTTGAATACCTTAAAAACTGTACGACTTACATTTATGAAATTTTTGTATGTTATTAAGAAAATCTTCTTTATTTACGTGGTGTATATTGTTTTTTATAATTCATTATATTTACCGTGATAATGGATCCGATATAAACTTGTGGCATTTTATAGCGGAAAGACGAGGGTTCGTTTTTAACACCAGACATTGTTTTATGAAAACTTCGGAATTACGTTTTGTATGTATATCACTCGTTTTTTGTTGGAATAATCTGTCATTTCTATGTCCTATTCTTTTATTACTTTATATACAAAAGCAAGTTATTTAAAAAAACAATCGTTTATTAATAAAAGAGATATCAAAATAGATGAGGTATTGAACATAAATGCAAACATTCAATAACATTTAACACTATCAAATCAGCTATTAATAAGTATACTTACTTTTGGTACCTAAGTAAAAAAAATCTTAAGTATTTAAATGTTTATAAAAAAATATATTAAGTATAGTTGGGTACACCGAGGGGAGTTGAAACAATTTTGACTGCCCTCTAATACTATACAAAGAAAGAAATCGTATAATTTTAGTACCAATCTATAGGTAATTACTTAGACTTACGAATAGCTAATATAAAATAGTTGTAAATGTTAAATATTTTCGTAGAAACCGACTAAACCGTAACAAGTCAATTTGTTTCAACTCTCCTCATACCGAGGTAAGATGAAACAGAGGTCGAGGAGAGTTGAAACATATGGTTTTCGAGAAGTTAGAGGGGTGTAAAATAAAAAATACAATATAATTTAAACTTTTAAAGCTCGAAACAACATTTAGTAATATTTTGTAGGTACTGTATACTCAGTCAAGTAGGTAACTACACGTCTCATACAAATATTAAACTCTAAAAGTAGTTATATTTTTAACTTAAAATAACTTTTCAAACTCTTTAACATACAATAGTTACTCACTAATTTCAATCATTTCTTAAGTATTACAATCAGTCTTAATCAATATTAAAACAGAAGGTTCAGGTCTTATAGAAAGGTCAATTCCACATTCTGTCAAAAGGGACTCAATTTCTTCATTGTTAATTTGAACTCTAGATAGGGCATCGGCATTGGTGTTACATTTACCTTTCTTATAAACTATAGTATAGTCATACTCACTAAGTTTGAGTCGTCATCTAGTAAGTCTCGAGTTAGGTACTTTGATATCCATGATCCAGTGAAGGGGCTTATGGTCAGTAACTATCTTGAACTTTCGTCCGAAAAGGTAGGGTCTAAAGTACTTAGGAGCAGTATCAGGATTAGGTTTTATTCCTTCATTGGTTATGATATGGCCTAGGTATGCAGTTTCGAACTTGAAAAATTCAGATTTGTCCATCTGTATTTTGAAATTTGAGTCTCGTAATGTACTGTTAGGGCCCCTTTCCCAAATTGGGTTTTAAAAAAGATTTTTATTTTACACACACTTTATTATACGAAATGATATACAAAACACTTAGGAGTTAATAGGGACCCTTGGGCAGAACCGTCACCGATGAAGACTTCAGACCAACTGACTTACACACTCGGTATGGGAGCTTAACTCTATTCTACGAAATGCTGATATAGAGTAGTGTCAGCACTAACCCTAACGGGGATGGGATATAACAGTACGAAAAACTTTTTCCAGGTTTACCGTGTGCTCCTGAAGGCACGTACTTAAAACTATTATGTCATCTAGATAAACCAGACAAATTTCATTTTGCAAGACTTTTAAAATATTATCCATGACACGTTGGGAAGTGGACGGAGAATTTCCCATTGGCATACGCAGAAACTCGTAGTGTCCGTGCTCTACATTAAATGCTGTTTTAGGGATATCGTCAGGTTTCATTTCAACTTGATAAAACCCAAACGCCAAATCGAGGGTGGTGAAGTTTTGGCATCTATCTAATTTATCCAAAACGTCAGTGATGTTGGGGATTGGGTACTTATCATCGATGGTCTTGTCGATAAGTTTCCTAAAATCTATTACTGATCTCCATTTATGTCTGCCCAATGCATAAGCCTGATTTTGGAACTACCCAAATATGTAGTTGAACTCCTAGCATTTTCGTTATTTGATCCCTAACTTCTTGTCGATGGATAGCGATAACTTTTAGTACATATTGGTGTTTCGACATGGGTCCGTATAGAGTGTTTAATTTTATTAGTAAAGGTTAAAGGTTCTCATTTTATGTAAAATATGTCAGCATCATTTTGTCTAATTAAACTAGTCGGGTCCTGAAGAGGTTCAGTACATTCGATGTTACATACATCAATTTGTGTCGGTGAATAAAACGATTTATAGAGTCGGTATCTGTCTGATTTTCTATCACAACTATAGCCGTTTTGTTACTCACTGTCGTTGTCAGATAATAAAATTGCATAAAAATTGTTCCGCTATATAGACTTTGCCGTCATCATGGTCAATTGGGATGTTAGTATGTTTTGATGAATTTGCAGGAAGTTTTCTCGTTTAATATCCCTCCTACATTGATATCGTAAAAGTGGTAATTTGGCTTTTTCCGTTTTTAAAATATTATCTTTTAAATCTATTTTGCAATTTTCTAATAGATCTAATCCCATTAACTCAACAAAGTATTGATGAAATTTGTATATGAAAAGAAAATTTAAGAGGGGGATTATAAATCTATAAGGCAATTCTTTTTTGTATGTAAATTTAACTCTATTCGGGTGCGTTACTACGACCCTTGCGTTTCTGAAAATCCTGTTTTTTGCTAGACTGAGGTAAATTATTTTCGTCCTAAGGCGGGATATAATTTGTAGGCATATTCTGTTCTACACACGGTACTGGTAAATTTTCAGAGTATCGATAATTATATTGTTCGAGTGCAAGTTGTTCATCATAACTAAAGGGTTTTTCAATAAGAGCGGTAGATGTTGGAATGGAATAAAACAAGCTGTGTGTAAGGTATTGACAAAAAATTTTTTTATTTGAAAGACATGTATGGCATTAAGGCTCAACTCACACTGGCGCAGAGTCGAAGAGACCCGACGCGTCATGTTTTGCACGGAGACGCGTGCCTTCGCGCGGCGACGCGCGTCTGCGCGCGACGATGCTCGTAAGCG
>JAOTAV010085134.1:0-12030 GCA_026546445.1 Cyclargus thomasi | reverse complement strand
AAAATGGGGGCGCTAAAAAAATATTTATTCTCAAAGTGGGCAGTAGACAAAATAAGTTTGGGAACCACTGATTTACAGGATGGAGAAATTAATTATGGACTCCCAAAAGTTCGTTCCTTTTTTTAACTGTCAAATGTGACTCTTATACAAAACGTCCGCGACTTACGGACGCGACTGACATCCACGATCTAGATAATAATTGTACCTACATTGAAGTGTGCAAACTATAAAGCGTAAGTTGCGGACGTTTTGTATCGGCTTTGAGCCACGTCAGATGTTAGTCGCGGACGTTTTTGTATGGGCTTTTCGTCGAGTCCGATCAGTTTCTTTTCAGCTTAATTGTTGTGTTAATTAAAAACATTTTTATTGTGACTGTGAAATTTTTAGTTATTAAAGAAAAAAGATAAAGAAAATTTTTCGATTGTCTAACATTTTTAAATCTATTCTCGTGCTCCTTTGGTCGCTCGATTTCTAAGTAAAAGCCCTCAACAGCAATCAGAATATCCTGAATAATAGTAGAGATCTACGAAATTCTCATGTAACCTCACGTGTGACTACGCAGAGCTCTTCGTCGTGATGAAAAATTACGTGCTCCGAATTCAATACAGCCAATACCGCGGAGATTTCATACCCTGTCATCCCAATATTGATACGTCATGGAAATCCTTCAGGCACAGTAGACAGAATCAACCAGTAGATCGACTTCAAACAGTCAATAATTCGAACAATTCGGGTGCGAAAATAGACAGCTTTAATCTCGCCTTGAACTGCAGATCAACGCGATGTCACGACGCGCATTGGCCAATTTGACATGTTACGTCAACTTTCTTCTTCCTGAGGCCTCCTGAAATTTTCGTGGTTAGTTACCTCTCTCGGCTCTGGCGACACTGGAGATGCAGTGGTGGGAATGTGTGGTGGGCCAAGGCTCGTTTAAAAACACTTGTAGTCGGTCACTGGTTCGTTCTGTCTACACTGTTAACAATTTTTGTAAATTTACTACAATTTTACTACGCAAATGCATCCTAAAATTACAAAATCTTGTATAGTAAACACTCGTTTGTTGTAATATTACATTTTGTAATAGGTCAAATACGAAGTAGGTAGCATTTTTACAAATATTCTGTAATAAATTGTGTAGTAAAATTGCATGACTGATTTTCACATTTCTAAAAACGTGGTGCGTAAAAACTTCCTACACAAAGTCAGTAAATATACTATGGAAATTTTTAACAGTGTAATGTGCTTTCAAGATTGCAAATTCTATTGACACCTGTAAGCGACCGCAAACAGTACAGTCCCTTTGGACTAAATTCTCTTGAATTTTCACGAGAATAATTCATATATCACTCGCATAGACATCGTGTTAGAAGCAAAATAGATTTATGAAGTGTTTATTCGTTTTTGACCCTCGACTGTTAAAAATGTAAATGAGTTTTTGACTTGGCCACAGATATTCTTTGTTAAAGGTACCCTTTTGAAGCGCTAGCCTATAGCGTTAGAAACGCAGTAACAAATATTTATGCAGATTTTTGTAATTTTAGTTAACACCTAGATGCTTAAAAGGATACCTTTAAGTGTCAAAATACGATAAAATTTAAACCACCGTCAAAAGTACTTTCCTATTATTGATATATATAAAAAGATCTAAGAAGAGACCAAAGTCATGCAGACTGCAGTGTTATAACTAGCGAAGAAGCAAAGCTTTATGGAGGGCTCCCGAGATTTTATAAACGCTGTGGTTGTTTTGTAAGCGTAGAGTTTTTCAATGTATTATGTGACTGTGACAGATTTTTTAAATAAAATTTTACAATTCTGGATACCAGATGTGAATACTGGATACTCAGTTCGATTATCTAAACGATAGTTTTAGATAAAAATAACATTCAAAAAACAAAAATAATATTATACTGCTAACGCCACTCATGAGTTGAGATGTGCAACTGTTAAGATAAGTTTAGCTTTACAGTTACACATCTCAACTCATAGATGGCATTAATAATGCAAAATTATTTTATTTATCTTATTATCTTGAAAATTTTTACTATTTTATTTTTTAAACACTACATACACATGTAGTCAAATTACTATGCTAAAGCCCAAAGCTAAAGCTCTTATAGTTTTTCCGTAAAGTGTACCACAAACATGTACGGGGTGTGAGATATAGAGTGATCGCTTCGTTCGCCAAATTATACAGTGTGATTTATTATCACTAATTTTTTTAACTTTCAGTTGTCGAATAATGGTATACGCACATTATCCAGGACGAATTTTAGAATTTGATATATGAAATGTCATGGAACCTCGCACAGTAGCCCGTGCTGAATCGTCCGATTAGACCGAATTCACCGTTCGCTGTCAAATTCAAAGAGGAAATGATTACGATTCCTTTGGCTCTGATAGATGCGTTAACTATTTTAATAGCCGGAGAATATTGTTAACTTGAAAAATTTCCAACGATACAATCTAATTTCGTCTGCAAATTAGAGAAATATTTTGTCGGTAAGATCTAACAATATTATACTGGTCATTAAAATGTTTTTCAGACAACCTTCATATTCTAAAGACTTAAATACTCATTGTTCTAAGTATTCTGAATGTGTTGAATGTCATAACTGATAATAATTTATTTTCACAACGTGTAAGCTTGAAATAGTAAAAGTATTCATTTAACATTTTAATTAATAAATTAGAAAACGCCTATAGAAATTGTCACGGGGCAGGTTCGAAATAACTTGGCAAAGAATTGAATACAAATTTTGACATTCAAATATATTAAGTTTAGTGCCAACTTACGACAATACAAAAGAGTAATAAGCATCAAAACAATATAATTATTTCTCAGTTTCTGCTACTTAAGGCGTGTACATCGGCCAGTGGGGTAAGTTTAACCTCTTATAAGTATTTCAAAACGTTAAGCACATTAGCCAAAAAATATATATAATACGATGATCTTCATTCTTTCATCACTAGCAAGGACTTTTTCTCTAAGCTTATAGTTTATCAGCTAAAAAAGTACGGTGGACATCTATTTTACGTAAAAACGTTTTTGTTTATCTATACATTTATACGCGCGCGGAAAACTTTGTACCCCTTTTAGCGAAAGACGCGTAGGTGTAAAAGCATGAAATTTCTACCAGTTGATATGGAGGAGGAGCGTAAAATTCTGATATTGTTTCGACCAAAAAGCGACCTCTAGTACAAAAAAATATAACTAAGACTATAATCCCTAAGTAGGAATCCTTATTTCTTGTTTTTATTAATTTTATATTAATTATTTTCTGTTAGCGGGGGATGTTTTCAAAACTCCGAATGTATGATCAAAGCGCATGTATTCGCCTTAACCACAAAACAAAAGCAACATGTTGTAGTAAATTAAGAGCGAAACAAGCATTAATTTACATTCGAGTATCAAACTTGAGCCCTTTACTAGAAACGAGTACGTTTCAAGTTCTATTTCTAACTGTTTTGATGTAGGAGTCGTATCAAACTTCTTAATTAACATGTTTGCGAGGGATTTGTATACTGTATGATTACTGATTTTAATTACATAATAATATTTTTGTGCGCTACAATTATTATGTGGATATTTGGACTTTATGTTCTATCGTTATCAAGCATTTAAACATTATAAGCATTTAAATAAATTTCTCTATTAGCGCTGGGTGTTTCCGCTTGAAATGATTTTTGCCACAAATTTTTTGTTACAATTTTAATTGAATTAAGCGTAGAATAATGTAGAATTAATAGCAAAATAACTCTTTTTGCTAAAAAAATAAATTTGGATAATTTAAAGCGTTTTCAAGTGGAATCACTTTTAATTTAGTCTAGTTACAAAGCATTACGTAAACCTTTTGCGTTAGTAAGATTATTAAAATGTTTTTGGGGTTTTTATACGATTATTTTTGTTAGCCCGATAAATGTATGATACTTAAAGAAAACTAATATTTCATTTCCTTTAATTACGTTCTTACTAGTAATATTATATATTGCAAATGTTAGAGATTTATAATTAAGTTTCCAAAATAATTCGAACACTTTTATGTTGCACCCGCGACCGTAAAATTGTTCATAATTCTGAGTATAAAACTAATCGAAATAGTAATTTTTATAATAACATTCCGAAAAACTAAATTTGCACTGATATCATTTTAATACGTGTAAATATACTTAGACTGGCCGACTCTAAAGACACAAAGCTGTGTATTGTGAGACTACGTCTTACTTTTCTTCGTGACTAAAATCAATCTTTAACTATAGGGGGAAATTGCCAATAGCCAATAATACATAATTAAATCTCTCTCGCATCGGTTTACGCACATCATATTTCATCCAATTTGTGACCCCGCTTAGGGAATACCCAATTATATTTATCCCTTTTGCAGGAAAAGTAACATTATTCTAGTCGAATGTTTTTTTGAAAATAATATTCAGCATGACAATGTGCTTTAAACAGCCAGAGATAGCCCACTTTCTTCATAATACAATATCGTCAAGTCTAAAGTCTAGTCAAAGTCAAGGTAAAACATCAGTCAAACCGTCAAGTCAGTCAATTTAGTAAAGTGGTAGATGCTTTACTAAAATATCCAATAGAGTTTTGGTATCCTTATACATAAAATAGCACGTTCCTTGAAGTTGTATCACTTGCGCCCACTTGTGCACGACATCAAATATCTATTGGTTGATATTCTACCACTATAAAGCATTAAAACCCGAAACAACACAAATTTTGCGAAGAAATACAAAAACACAATACGACTTTTTCATATTCCGCCAAAACTCCACTTCTTTTATAAAAGTGTTAATAAAAGTTTTAGCGAATGTCAAATGTGTGTGTTGCCACAAAGAGCAAGGAAGTGGGAGCCTTACATCAATTTTCAAAGAAAAGTTGTGTTTTGTTTTTCCGCTACGTAATTAACTATAAGACTAAAGAAACTCATAAAAAAAAACATTATATACGTAAGTTTTGAATTAAGTTTTCTGAGTTTATAAAGAGGTATTTTAGTCGGAATAACAAATAAGTAATAAGTTAATTCGTTTTCATTCAAGCTATATAAAAAATTTGTTTAAAAAATCACACACTAAGCAATAATTTGGGTACAAATTTTTGCTTTAATCTAAATAAATGTGTATAGATGTTGATCCCTCTGGCATATTATTCACGAAGAAATATTTAAAATATGTATTGGTTTTAATAAGCATGATATCGCTTATCCTAATGCAGACTATAGCGAAGTTGACAAGCAGAAAATGGCTACGCGCTGACCGGCTGACGTGGAATCCCACGTATAGTACATTCATGTGTTGACTTGTATGTGTGACATTAGGGAAGATGCGTATAAAACAAAATTTATGAAATGCAAATGCAAATTATTAAGATATTGGGCTAAAAGACATATAAAATTATACAAAATGTCTAAATTCTATTGACAAATGAGTAAAATATTAGCGATTTAAGTTTTCTACCCATCTCTTCTCAAAACGTAATTTAGTATGAACTTTGTATGCAGCTCATGGACTTGGACGTCATTTTGTCAAACCGTGACGTTTCATTAAATCTGTTGTTTATTCTGTGGCTGTAGTTTCATTGAACTTTCGAGTTCATAAAATGTTATAAAGTTAGATAACGTAGCCGCATTTTAATACCAATCTGAAACCGGGTACATTTTTAGAAGAGTCCCTTTTTGGTAGCCACGCTAAGCAAAAACACGCAATGAAAACTAATTTTTTCTTTCATACATTTACTATTAATTAGATATCATTAAATCGATAACGCTGACTTCACAAAAACAGGAGGGAAGCAGTAAAAATACGGCAAAAAACAAATAACTGAATAGAAAGTTTCAGATACGTCCTCTATTAGAATTTAGTGCCAATTTCCTGGTAACTTCAGCAGAGAGTGTTTATTACTTACCTGTATTAGTCGCTTCTGTAAAATGAGTGCTCTTTAGGGATTGGGGATTTTGCTTCCTAAATTGTCTTTATCAGAATAAACTTTACACTGTACTAGTGTTTACCCACGGCTTCGCCCGCGTAAAAATGATTTATTCCACGGGAGCATTTGATCGGAATAATAATGTAATTCAGATACCCCACCGTAATACCGATTTTGCCGTGGGAGAGAGAGGAGAGAATGGGCCGGCCATTCGGGCCGAATTCTCTCCTCTCTCTCGACCGGAGTGATATCACAGCCTCACAGAAAGCTGGCGTGAAACGTCGTTGTGCTGTGTTTCGTTCAGTGAGTATACCCTAATCCCTATTCCCATTCCCTGTTCCCTCATACAGGCCGGCAACACACTTACGACTTCTCGGATGTCACGAGTGTCCATGGGTGATGGCAGTTGCTTTCCATCAGGTTACCCGTAGTCCTCGCTTGCCCCCTTAATATCATAAAAAAACCTATATACGGAAAACTTTGTGTGTGTGTCTAATGCGTGGCGAATTTTTTGCAACTTCGTTGCGCAAAAATTTGTATATCACGAAGGAATCGTACATTTTTCCGGGATAAAAAAAGTATCCTTTTTGTTGCCCAGACCTAATAGCTATTAAACAAAAAATATATTTTCAAATCCGTCCAGTAGTTTCTGAGATTAGTGCATACAAACAGACAACTTTTTTGTCGATATATGTTATATTACCGTTTCTTAGCACCCCACATTGATTATTTTGTAGAAATATTAAATGTACAGACACTCCAATTTTACTGTTTAATTATATGTATAGATAATATTACTAGTTTATCCGTAACAAACTTTGCAAAAATACAAACTTTTCCTCTTTATTAATAGAAGAAAAAGAAGAAGAGGAGAGATAGAGAGTGTGAGATAAAGGCCGTGTATGATTTCCAACTTACTTTTCAAAACACCAGCGCTGTCGAGTAACTTTCAAAACATTTGTACGGCAAATTTGTGAATCACGAAAAATGCTCTTTCGCTGTTAATTTTTTTGTAAACTAGGCACATAAACACGTCCTTAGGTATTATCGATTTGTTCTGCCGCACCCTGTATATTTCATAATATCAATAATTAACAGTTATTCATTATTTATACATTTTATTTTTTGTATAAAATGTAAAATTATATTAATTATTATTAATGTTACTAATCGAAAGACAAAACTCACTAAATATACTTTATCTATAACATACGTATATAACAGTATAAATAAAATATATCTTTAAATAACAAAGGCACGCTTACAACTTACATGATAACATTGATTAATTAATACATCAAGTTTCTATTTCTTAAAGTACGTCTATTATGAAATGCTGGCGTTGCATTTTCTTACTTCATTATACATAATTTTCTCGTCCCCAAGTTGTTTGCATATATTTCGTCGTCTTGGAATATTATGTTAATTCTGTAAGATGTTATGTTATTACTGAAGCTCATGACTTCATTTGAATTCCGTTTAATCTCAATCTAGACATTCGTGAAAGGTAAGCATAAAGGTGTTTGCACATTTGCAACGTACTGTTACACCTTTACAAAGTTTGCCGTGGGAGGGCCATGTTTCGGTACGAATGGGCCGGCTCAACCGGAGTGATACCACGGCCACACGGTGGTGTGTTTCGTTCAGTGAGTGAGTTTAACGGTGGCCAAACTTCCCTATTCCCTCATAAAGGCCGGCAACGCACTTGCGACTATGCTTAGGGAGACTTAGACTTGCGATTAGGGAAGTTGGGCCACCGGTAAACTCACTCACTCCGGATGTCACGACTGTCCATGGGTGACGACATTGCTTTCCATCAGGTAACCCACGTCTGCATGCTTGTCCCTAAATATCATTAAAAAAAATAGGTGTCTGTCTGACGAGACCTTAAGTCTTGTCAGCAATTTTATAATAGTACTAGTTGACCCCGCAAACGTTGTCCTGCCGAGCTATATTGTGAATCTAAACCATTCTCAGGTGTGGAATACACACAAAAAAATTCATCAAAATCGGTCCAGTCGTTTAAGAGAAGTTCAGTGACAGAGGAATTATATATAAAAAGACATGAGGTTCCCAGACCTTTCGTAGTTACTCGATCGCACCGTCTCGCTGGAGGAATCCCTCTATTTCTAAATCTAGTGATATAATAATAGTTATTCTTTCTTATTCATTGTTTCCAGTTTTTCATTTTAAATCAGTCATAAATAGTGTTAAAAAAGAAATATTATTTATATTATTTTTATGTAACAGTAAGCACTGCTCGCGGCAACTTTTTTAAATTTTAATTTTCGCTTCTTTTATTTGCGTACAATCACACTTGTTATATACTCTTACATTTTCCTCATTCTTTATTTACTGTTATCTTCGTTATTTTTCTAAGAAGAATAATATAACCTATCTTAAGTAAATCAATTTAGCTTATGCCTAACATAATACTTAAAGTACGAGTTTTTTTAACTTTTCGCAAATAATTCTATATATTTTCTATACGTACGCATATAAAACTACGCGTTTATGAATATATAAATGAAGTGTAGGATGTTATCGCTACAATAAATAAAAGATAAGCATCACATTTCACTTCCGATATAAAGAGAGTTAGGATCTATTTTTCTGACGTAGTGATTTTATTATAATATGAAGGTATAATAGGAGTCCTCCCTTGACCTTTTGCAGGCACGTGTGTTAAGGTTATATTACAAGCATCCGTCATAATTATTGTTTTTTTTAATGATAATAATTAAGGGGCAAGCGAGAACACGGGTGACATTCTAAGAGACGCAAGTGTATTGCCTGCCTTTATGAGGGTATAGGAAATGGGATAGAGGGAAAAGGGAAGTTGGGCCACCGGTTAATTCACTCACTGAACGAAGCACAACGCTGTTTCACGTCAGTTTTCTGTGAGGCCGTGATATCATTCCAGTCGAGCCGGACTATTCGTGCCAAAGCATGGCTCTCCCACGGCAATGAGCATGCGTATTATGTACTTGAGATCGGAAAATGTATCATTGCTACACGCCTCCACCGGGGTTTGAACCTGCACCTACGACTGTGAACCAAGGTCTTTCCCATTAGGTTACGGACGCTTTAACGCTTGGCATGGCAACTCATGGCATTGCAATTTCGTTTCATACTTTTTTCAAACACAAAATTTTGTAGCAAGTGGCAGGTAAAGCCACTTAAAATTAAGTTAATTACTTATCTACTTAATACGTGTAAACCAGACATAGGTTATTAACTGCATGTTAAGTCACTTAAAATTTAGTAAACAAGACATTAAAGAAAATAGTCTCTACCAAATGTTATAAACATCAAAATAACCGGCCAAATGCGATTCACCCACGAAGACTTCCATACCAGTAAAGGGCAAAAACTTATATTACGATGTAGTACTGCATAGTCATCTAGTATAAAAAAAAAAACAAAAAGCAAGCTGATAGACAGACAGATGGGCAAACATCGAAGTCTTAGTAAAACTACTGTTTTAATGTGGTGTAATGTGTATGTGGCTGAATAAATGTTATTATTATTATTATGTTTGTGTAAAGCATTCCTTGCTCACGGGCAATCAAATCCCGGACCTTTGGAAGGCATGCGTGGGGCCGAAGCCAACACGCAGAGGCCCCGTTACACATCTTAAACATAAAGACATCACATCTCTCGTTATTATTATTATTATTATTATTATTATTATGATCTATTAATTTCTTATGAATTCAGTATAGTTTGTCCTTACTTCACGCCCTTACAGTGACAGATTTGTTCACAAACATCGTGTTCCAAAAATATTCAAAATTTGGAGCTCTGGCTTGTAATAAAATCATAAGGAAGTTTAAGTCATAAGAGTTAATAAAAATAATTAAATAACAAGGGCTACGAAATGTTCACTTATGAAAGTCCTTGGTACCGTCACAGTTAAATATTAATTACAGTAAACTATGTTTCAACTACACTGATCGAATAGAACGCAGGCGACCATAACGCGATTCAGATATAACTCTGGGGAATCAAGAAAAATTTTATTATAAAAGTGCGGCCACAGACACACACTGTGTAAGATTTCAAGAATTAGGAAAAATGTCAACTATGTTTAAAAAAAAATTGTCAAGACAAGCGTTACGCCCGCGCTGCACCGATATCGACAACGTCATATTTCAAATTAGTGCTAACCCACGGCTCTGAACGCGTAGAATTACGATTAATCTTATGGGAGTAAATTTTCATTTGCAGTTCCGTAGTTTTGGCGTGACTGACGAAAAAGCCTTTGTGGTGTGGTGGTTGGGCACCTTGGTAGCTCACGGGGGAAGGGTCGCGGTTTCGAATTCCACCGACGGAACAAAAAATTTTTCAAAGTTCCTGGGTCGTGGATATGTAATAAATGTGTGTATCATATAATAAAAATCTTAAATATGGGTATAGTATAAAAGGAATTAATATATTTCCGTCGTTTTGCACCTGTAACACAAGTCCTTCGGGTACATACCATGGAGCCAGACTGACGTGGTGTGAAGCGCCCATAGATATTATTATTATTAGATATTATTGGGCTCTCTAAAGTATTCTCTGACAGATAATAAAATTACTAGGACTATGACTACTGTATACGTTTGTATTGTGGTTCGGTATGGTCGACGTCACTGGACACTCACTCGGTGCAATTTTAATTAAAAATCCTACGCGACACTCCGCGATTGTTCTTTTTCGAACCATATGGAGCAGATTAATCGCGATTTTTCCGTACACTCGATATTTTCCAATTGATTTATTGGTATTTTCGTTTAATAAACCAGCCGACTGACTGTTTATTGTGCGAAATGCATCTGGTGCGATAAACTGATCCAGTGTACTGTAATTTTACTTTCCGTATCATTTTCATGACAATATAAAACAAAAAATTTAAATTTTTTTTAAATATTCCCTTCAGAATATTAAAAAAAATGGAAAATTTTTGTTAGTCCGGATGTTGTGACTTTCTGAAATGACAGACGGACATTTGACATGTGGAATCACTTTGTCCGCCATATTTTAAAACGGACCCAGCTAAAGGGCTGCGCGTATAACACATCACGATGAGAACACAGCATATATCGAAAAAAAAAAAGGAAATTTGTAAGAGCCAACCTTTTCCTATTCAACACTACCCATGTTTGGCTAGGACATGTTTGTTTTCGACTCGATATCGTCCATTTCACCCTAACCCTCGATACAGCCTTTACCTTTGGTAGCGAGAGGTCTATCCATCTGGTCGTGATGTATAATGCATGACGCGACTTCGGCCAGCTACGATAATTACCGAGGCGCTGGTGGGAGATTTCGTTAAGTCGTAGTTCATCTAATATCTATCTGGAAATGATTTATAACTTAGTTTCAGATAGATATAGGTAAGTGCCGCACGCAAAAACATAATCGTAAAAATGTAGTTAGTCTCTGGGTGAAATGTAGGTACGCACAACGCGCACGTTGGCAAAAAAGAACCACCCGGTTGTTGAATACAAATTGCCAATTATAAATGAGAATCGACCATTTGACATTTTACTTGTCCATTCAACTAAAGCTGAAAACAAACTGTCGGTCGCGATGACAGCCCTACAAAAACGTCCGCGACTGACGTCTTCGTACATTAGTCGCGGACGTTTTTGTACAATTATTATCTAAATCACAGCCATCAGCCGCGTCCATAAATCACGAGTGATAAGCATTATTGCCTAGTTTACAAGTATTAAGTTGATAAGTAGTTAACTAAATTTAAAAAAAAATTTGAGTTATTAACCGCATGTAAACACAAAATTTAGCCAGCAGTCAATTCACTTAAAATTAAGTTAAAATTTAGTCAACTACTTATCTACTTAATACGTGTAAACCAGACATTAGTGTCCATACAAATTCAATTTCAAATTCACACGTCACGTCACAACTTGACACAGAATTTCATATAACTTAAGAGACTTTGTGCCAACTAGCGGAGAATAGGGATAATATTTTCTCCGCCGTTTGATACGCACCCATCGACTTCGTTTACTATTTAATAATAATAATAATAACATTTATTCAGCCACAAATACACATTACACCACATTAAAACAGATAGTACAAAAATA
>JAOTAV010085133.1:0-36942 GCA_026546445.1 Cyclargus thomasi | reverse complement strand
AACAACGAATGTTTAATATTCGATATTCTACCATTATCACACATTAAAAACCGAAATAACACAAATTTAACAAAAAAATACAAAACTCACAACGTCACTCTCTGAAATCCCCGCCAAAACTCTCAAAAAAAAACTCTTCTACTCTACTCTATAATTTTTTGACTTGATTTTGATCGATGTCTTAGGACCTGTTTCACCGCTTACTGTTAATGTTTCTGTTAGGCTATTTCAAGGATTTTATATTATATTCTTAGAATATAAACTTCTTGGGCTATCCACAACTTTTCTTAATCTGTCAAATAAAGTTGTATCTGTCAAATAAGTAGACTATCTGTAAACGGTGAAACAGGCCCTATTATTTAGGGCCTGTTTCACCGTAAAAATTGTCGATGCTGAATCCGAATGCAGTGGACGCACCGCATCGGTACTTCGATAATTAGAACGCTCCATCCGCTCCATACGCATCGATTCCGGTGCAGTGGACGCTCCCGTCTCGTTCGGTCATAGAGTTAACATACATTGGGACATTTTCTAAATTTTAGTTCGTAAATCTATATTAGACAGCACAACGATCTTTGAATAAGTATCCGGTAGAAGATCAGTTGACAGTTAGCGTGCCACTGAAAGGGATAGAAAAAAAGGGACATGTATAAAATTAGGGTTACCAGTATTTCATTAGTCATTTAAACTAGTTACTCTCCGCAAACACTCTAGTATTTCATTTAAACTCTTATACACAATATAAAAAATTACCCGAGTATTTCATTTAATCTCCGTCGGCCGCGTATTCTAGGCTATTTTCACTAATATAATCATACTTTTAAAGCGTTACGGCCGTTTTTAAAAAATATATATGAAAAGTAAAAGTAGAATTTTGCTATTTAATAACTTGACAAAAATTGTAATATATTAATAAATTATGGACATAAACCTTCTCCAGTAACCTCTTTCAAATACATCAAACGGGAACAATATCGGTTCACAACTTTCCGAGATTAGCGCGAACATACGGAATGGAGGATATTGAGGAACTTTATAATATGTAGTGATTATTATTAGTAAATGTGATATGAAAAAACCGGCCAAGTGCGAGTTGGACTCGTGCACGAAGGGTTCCGTACCAGTACAGAGCAAAAAATTAGGAAAAAACCTATTTGTACTGATAATAGTATAAGAACATTCTGAGAAATATGTAAGCTATAAAACTGACAATTATTGACTTTTGAAGGGCGTGGCACTTTGAATAATCAGTGATGCTAGATTTTCGTTATTTTTCACTTAAATTTTATCATCAGAGTTTTTAGAAAGAACTTTTGCAGATTATCAAACCAATAATTACTTGTTATTGTGCACATTAATATTTTGACATCACGTAGGCTTGTTTACACGTATTAAGTAGATAAGTAGGTTACAAAATGTTAACAAAATTTTAAGTTTTTATTTGCATGGAAACACTAGATTAAGTAGCAAGTTGGAAGCTAAAATTTAGTTGCTACTTACCCAGATACTTAAAAAATTTTCTATTTTTTCTGTTAAGTTGATAAGCGGGGCTTGTCACTTGACACGTTTGGACAGGTACATTTCAGCACAATTTAGTTAAATTCACAATTGCAGCGCCGTATTCGGGTACAGTTTTTCGTCGTGTTCCTTTTAGTGGGGTTTTCAATAATTTATTCCTCCAAAATAATCGTCAATAAAAATTTTGTGACCTAATTTACGACTTCAGTACGTTGTTGATAGTCCATTTTGAGTCAACTAAAAAGCTAGACTACTTAAATACGTTTGGACATACACTTAATTAGGTCACTTAAAATTTAGTTACCTACTTATCTACCTAATACGTGTAAACAAGACATTATATCAAAATTTGTTATTGGTAAGGTTTTGGCGGAATAAATTATTGAAATACCTTAAATCTTCTATGATTGTATCGTATCGAAGTGGTGCAGTCGGATACCTGATAGCCGCCCGAAGGTTTCTGACTGTCAACATCTTGCTTCTCATGTAAGCGTAGTCACCAGCTATGTTCAGTAATAACTGCTCATAAATAAGATAAAACAAACTGTCACAGACAGATCTACGCCCAAGATCTACAGCCGCGACACACGGCCAAGTCTCTCACTGAACGAAACACGGAACAATGCCGTTTCACACTAGTTTTCTGGGAGGCCGTTGTATCCGGTCCGGTCGAGCTGGCCCATTCGTGTCAAAGCATAGCTTTCCCATTTGATACACGCTTCCACCGGGGATGGAACTTTTACTCTCTGGAATGCGAACCAAAGTTAGTTTTAGTTTTGACTGCCGACTAAAATATATAGCCAATTAGCTATTATAAGTACAATCAGGGAAGTTGATACAGAACCAGATTGGGGATTTAAGTAAATTAGTCACGTTATGTCAAACCCAACCGACAGATCACTAATTATATAGAATTGACATTAATGCTCTGGATAATATAATATCATCCAGGTAGATTGGGCCTCCGGTCATCTGACTTGTCACAACACAGTGCAAGTGCCATTTTTAAACCGATTATTTCCTAAGGCCGTAATATTTTTTTCCTTTATCTAACATATTTTTTGGAAATCAGGGTTTTCCCATACCCGCTGTATATCAGGATGTGTCTTTTGGTAATCTAATGAAATTTATCTATTTTTAATGTTTTGTAACAAGACATTATATTAGCCCATAGATTTGGTCCGATAGTAACAAATTATAAAGATCTATTCTATCAAAATATCACACTTTTTTTCGTCTGGCCTGCAAATACGTCAAATGGTCCAGGATAAATGACGTCATTTAGACTAAAGACTAAAGTTGAACGGCGGATGAAGTGGGTACGGGGCAGCTATAGTTTCTTATAAAATTTAGCTTCATACATGATACATAGCTGATGAATAATTCATTTCTAGTCATAAATAAAGCATTTATATTTATCTCGCGTCCCCAACTCCCCAAGTTCCAGAATATCTTTAATGCATGTTTTTTAATGAACAAGGAATGTGGATTGTTTACTGTAGGATCAGTTTACAATAGGCAGTAAGCTCTGACAGTAGACACATTTAGTTACGTTTTCACAATTATATGCGACCAATACTTTTACTGTAAACAGTAGTGCATTAAAATATATATTTGTATCAAAATCTGTGCTCCTTGCTATTGCACAATATGGTAAGTGCTTCATGATTATATTGTAGGAATAACGATGCATTTTAAAGATGTTCTAACAACGCACAGCGAATCTTAGCTATTCTTGGCTAGTTTGCTACTATATTAATCAGAGATGGACATAATTAAATTATTTTTTAACAAAAAATTAAAACCGACCTCCAAAGGAAAAAAACTAAAATAGTACAAAAGAAACTATAAAGTATTAAATAAAATTTATTCTTTAATAGTGCCTGTTTCAGAATTCGGTGAGGCATCAGCCTGTTTCCGTACATAATCTTCTAAATTTTGAAGTCGGTACCAGTCAAAAATTTTAATTTAGACAAATTATGACATGTTAGCTGATACCGACTTTAAAATAATGAAGATTGTGTACGGAAACAGGCTGATGCCTCACCGCATTCTGAAACAGGCACTATTCAAGAATAAATTTTATTTAATACTTTTTAGACTCTTTTTTTGTTTTTTTCCTATGAAAGTCAGTTTTAATTTTTTGTTAAAAATTATAATTCGCTAGTAATTTGGAAATCGCGTAAAAATACTTTCTCGGGACTTTGAGTATCTCCATACTAAATTTCAGCAAATCGATTGAGTGGTTTCGTCGTGAAGAGGTTACAGACAAACAGACACACTTTCGCATTTAAAATTTTCGTAAATTATGTGTTTGTTTGTGTTTAAATAAGGAATCTTTTGAATCTGTGGTATAATTTTAATATTTCAGTGGTGTTGTGAGTGTTGTTTCGGAGGTGTGTCAGTCTTGGCGTGTACGGGGTATCACTTGCGATCGTGTCCGCCTCACTGACGGCGACCGGCGGACCACAGACACACTCGCACTACTACACGATATCGCGATATTTAGAGATCGGCAGGCGATCTTCAATTTGGCATTAAGGTTTCGTTACCAGGCCAATAAATATTATTTAAAAAAAACACAGACTTCAACCATAAACAAAAGATTATCGTGTCACATCAAAATATTGTAGTGTGCGTATCGTTTTATTCATTAAAAATATGCAAGATTAAAGCATATTTTAAAGTGTTACTGGTATTCCATTCTCCTCCTCAATATCAACTATAACTGGAATAAATTTCATGCTTTTACAGCGTTTTACGAAAGACACAGTCTTTCGTAAAAAAGGGGTACAAAGTTTACCGCTTACCAAACTCTCTATAAAAAATAAAGAATAAAAAAAATATCAGTATTAATACATAAATAAAAAATCCCATCCAGTAGACGGGCGGACGGACCAAGATCCAGTTAACGGACCTATGTCTTTTGTTCGGAATATATCCATTTTATGTAAGTCTTGTTTTATTATTAAGTGATTCTTCGGCTGAGTTTTATATATATGACCAACATAGATCTGCAAACTGCCCACGACACATCTTACACAGATGTGTATCAGAGACACGCTGATATTTTGATCTTCTAAAAACCCTATCTTTCTATCAGTAGTTTTGCCAGAATTTCAAACTTACAATTCAATCTTGTCCTACTAGTCCGAAACCGAGTATTTATCAGCCGTTTCGTGCTTGGCTGTGTCGTGAACACCCAGGTGCGTCATGTCGGCCGAGCCCTGTCAATCAGCCGCTTCACGGAACTGCTGGTCCGACTCCCGACACCCGCTACTGTCTCCCACGCACGTGAAGTTTCTCTCATCATAACACTAGAACACCCTACCATGAGATACTGAAGTATTATTGTAACGTTACTTCTTAATTATCATAAAGACGAACATGATCTCGTTACACGAAGTGAACTTAACAGTTTTTGTTTGTCCGAGATTTGTGCTCTATGAATTTAATTTTTTTGTTATATTTCGACAATATGTCTTGACCCGCCATAAGCATAGGGCTATATTTGTTGAACATACACTCTATAAAGCTAGATACAATATAATTGTTGTGTGCGTATGTTTCTTATTGAATTCCTCCCAAATGACTGGGCCGAATGTGGTAAAATTTACTTTATGTGTCCCAAATTCCATCAATTTGTGAATAGTTATGGTCTTACATATTGTATATTATAAAATGCACTTTTCAACTTAGTTATTAAACATCAAGCTACGCTTCGAACATTCGCAAATTTTAAACATAAAAGCCCTTAAATATATATGACGCACGGTAAAACTTATAGCCACTTTCGAGTATACCTAAAATATATGTATTTAAACTATTGCACAAGATAAAAACTGTCAAAATGCTGCTTTGGGTGCGAAATTTATAACCAAATTTAATCATACCTCAATTTATGAGAAATAAGATAAAAACTGGACGTTGTATTTTATAATATAATTTCGTAAATTTTTCTCGAGGCTTATCTTAAATATAATGTCATCATTCACACTATAATCCATTAAATATGTATATGTTTTCGTTTTTAAATTAGCAGAATTATATAATCTCAAGCTGTTTTTGCCCAGGCGAGATGTCACCGACTAAAATGTCTGTCAAGTTCATTAATAAACACACACACATATGCACTATCTCTTGAATAAAAGTAGTATGATTTTCCTCATTTCAATAGATATATCTTATGTTACAAGGTTAAATTAATGTAATTATATAATTAATTAGTCAGGAATCAGGATAGTTGCTTGTTCGGTTTCCTTAAATAATAAATAATGATGAATTAAATCCAAAAGTTCTGATTGTTTATTAATTATGAAGGCTTTCACGAACGAATTGGGTGAGTTTTGAATTTCAAAGCGGAAGGGGATACAGGCTGCGCGGGTTGAATGGTTGCGGCAAAATATGATATTAATTCATAATTTTGCGCCTAAGAACAAAGTGCGAGTCCTCCGAACTGTTCACTTACTTTTATTTGGAAGTTGTTTGCGGTATTCCCTTACATAAAATATCCCACAAGCTTATTGCTATAATCGACGCACTTAATTAGCGGAGGGTTATATTATAAAAGAGAAAAAAATGTCCCATTCGTCCAATTTTATTTTCACAAAAGAGCGGCCAATAAAGAAAAATTCTATACAAATTTTGTACAATACCGATAATCGGCAGTCGATCGAATTAAACTTTAAGGACTACGTGATAGAGTTCGAAATTGATCGAACTCGGCGTTTAAGTCTTAACGAGCAACCCTTTCATAAAGCATCTCAGTGACTGGCACATATCGAGTTATTTATAGTAAAAAGTCCAAAAGATTTTAAACCTTCGATTGTTTATGATAAAGCCTTAAATTACCTGCGATGTTGACGGAAAAATTTCAATCGCCCTTAACTAACTACATTCAAATTCTTCAGTACAGTAAAAGGAATAATGATGTCATAAAATTGACTTCTCTCTATCTGTTTCTATTGCTCTATGCATGCTAAATGCACTATCCGAGTCATTTCTACTGGTGATTATGTTGACAACTACGGCTACAGCTCATAAGAGTAGGAGATGATTATTAGGAGAAAAGTTCAATTTTAGCTCTGGCTAAACTTGATTGCTATTATACTGTATACTAACGCCTACAACTTCTTTGTGCAAAAATCCAAGCGCGGGAACCCTACATTTTCCCGAGGTAAAAATTTCTATATATCTTAGTACGGGCCTATCAACATAGAATATTGGAATTGTCATGATGAAATAACGTTTACTATTATTTTTATATTATTAATATGTAACACGGCCTATTATCAAATGAAAATAAAAATCTTTTTTATTTAAAATTAGTACTTAAAGTACACTTTCTGAACGTCGAGACTAAGGTGCCTACCACCAGTTCGGGAACTAACCAGCGTAAGAAACTCGTACGGGTCCATCTTTTACCAAAAAGTATGGAAAATAACAATAATGTCTTGAAGCTTAAATAACAAACAATAAACTGTTTTCTCCCTTAATAACGCAGGTAGATTTTTACATCATTTTCTGAATACCTATGCCCCTATTGGCATGTCTCTGTATTTCTCGCATTAGTTCACTATTGAAGACATTAGTGGAAGAAGCGAATAACTAACATTTTTCAACCTTCGACAAAATACTCATTTTTTCCCAGGAATTTTTGATGACTCTTGTAATTTAGCGATTTCATTATCTAGCTCGTATATCTAGCTATACATAAAATCCAAATTAGTTTAGTTTCAAATTATTTTTTTTCGGTCCTAAAGCGTCCATTTACGCAAAAATCCGGCAGTTTTTAAAATGTTAGTTATTCGCTTATTTCACTTATGTCTTCAATTATTCGATAGTTTACGATCATACCCGTACGATTTTGTTCATGAGGAATGAAATAAAATTGTTGTTATGTCGGTCTTGGTTTGAGAATGAACCTGGGCCAATCCTAAATCCCTTAAAACACACACAAAAATTCATCAAAATTGGTCCAGTCGTTTGGGAAAGTTCAGTCATATAAACACGCAATATTATTAATATTCAGTCACATATAAACTTTGGCACGCGGCCTCGAAAAAAAACGTTTCGTCTGAAAACTTTGGCGATACTTTGGAAATACTTGAACTTCTATATATACCACAATGGAATTAATAACAGTGATCTGATTTAAAACAGTTGAAATTGATAGGTTTGACGTAATGCCTTGCCGAATATTTACACGGTATGCTTAGAGCTATATCGAAGTTGTCAAAGCCGCGCTAAATTTTTTACTTTATTTGAAGTCGGCATACTCTTCGTTATGTCTATTCTGTACATACTTTACTTACTAACCTACTATTGAATGCCTGTTCCGTTTTCACGACGCGACCAACTTACTTAGATCAGTAATCTGACTCGCAATAAACTTCCAGGATTGTACATCAAACAATAAACAAACATGCATAACCTGATTTATTTATATATGGACATATTTATTCCAATACCAACAATAGTAAACCGTTTGTGTCATCTTCACGAAATTCCTCGGGCAGTTCTAGAACAATATAGAACAATGAGTAGTAAAAACAAAAAGTTGTCACGTCAGCTTAATTAGGTCTGCGTATTGATTACATTAGGGCAAGGCACGGAGGTAGCCGAAAGGCGGACCTCGTGGAATACGAGATGAGCCCTATGTGTTAAGGCGCCGCCACCACGATGCTTTAGGGCTTGAGATTTTTTTATCAGAAAGTAATTTTGTGGAATTGAAAATAAAGGATTACGATGAAGTGTTCATTGGCGAAGCGATATAAAAGCTTGTGTTTAAAGCTGTTTTTATATGCTTTTTCTAGCTTTTTGATAGGTTTAGGCTACCACCTCAATGTTTTATTATAGAAGATTTATTTTAAGCTCCTAATTTTCATAGATTTTTCTTTTGGTTGATAAGTATGGAAGTGATTAATTATTCTTAGATCTCGACAAAATAAAGCTTTCTCTACCACAAACTATATTTCTTAACATGTGACTAGACCTTACCATTTATTTAGGTGTAATGCTTTTTTCTCTTGCACTTATATTTTATTAAAATATTAAGTAAGAACATGAATAGTTTTGCTCACTTATGCCAAAAAAACATAAAGAAATACTATTACAGGTACGTTTTTGTAATCCACAATTACATATTACAATGTATTAAAATTTATATGAAATATTTATTTCACTCTAGATAGGTTAATAGGAATTCAAAAAACTTATTCTGGGCTCTTCTTAAAAAAATTTGCTTTAGGGGCCTGTTTTACCGCTTATTGATAAGTGTCGGATAGTCTATCCAAAACTTTTTCTTAAATTGTATAGAGAATCCGGCAAAAAGTTGCACATAGCCATTGCATTGTATATATTATAATAAGCATTATAGTAGCATATCAGAAACATTACCAGTAAGCTGTGAAACAGGCCCTTAGACAAATATACCTGTACATAGCATTGAGTTGACAAGACAAGAGAATAACTACAGGACAGCAATACAAAAGTAGGGTAGAGCGTCCTCTTAACTAATTATGTAGGACCGAACCTTAAAATATAAATAACAAAGATCGCTTTCTATGAAAAGTCTTTTATTTATCATAATTGCATATTTTTTACATTTATTTACATTAATCCTTAACTATGTACAAACACCGTGACGGGCGAAATATAATATTAGTTTACGTCTGTAACGAAACAGCCTGGAACAGTTACGACTGCTCTTGGAACCATTCAACAAACCTTGTTCCGTAGCACGGCCAATAAATTTGTTTATTTTATATTTACTACGCATAAAACTCCATTTTATTGATCTATTTGTGACTATAAATCGACTTTATCAATCTAGTTCGGGAACGTGAGGGCAATAAAATTTGAATATTCCGAAAAGAAAGCGTTACAACTCAATCGCACCTCGACAATATTTAACCATCAGCATTTAAAATTACAAAATATACAATATTTACATTTAAACAAATATCACGAGGGAATATACTGGCACGTATTCTTACAATAAATAACAATATTTGGTATCGATAAAATGCTTTACAAAACTAACGCCCTTATAAATAAATAAATTAACAATTCGATAGCGTAATAAAAATTACACGACTTCGTTTACAAAACGATATCGCTTGAATCGTTGCCTAAATTGTAATACAACTTTGCTATTACAATAAACTCTGAGAAATAATAGTCTTTGTTGTAGACGGCTGTGGATGATTAGCAATTTCAGCGTTTCAATATCACTATCATTCGACATTGCATTGCACTTAATATAGTTAAGTGCAATGCAATGCAATAATCATGTTCTGAGGACAAATGTAAAAGAACAGTCAGTACATATCACAAAAAGTACTTGTATACTTTTTTAATTTCTATCATTTTTGAACAATGCAATTAAGAAAAATTAACAAATATTATTGATAAGTGAAATTAATAATGTCAGTGAAATTACACATTGGGCATAGATATTATGAAGATTTTTTGCTGTAATTGTCGGTATACATTCTGTAGTCAAAACAATTGCATGTTCCTATTGAATTTTATTTGAAATTTGCATATTCCTATATGACAAATTCAACTATCTATTCGAAAACTTTTGCTCACAACTTTCAATCTGACTTAACACTTTTCCTATCCTATCGTGTAATATTTTAGCGTTTTTCTCCGGCAGCGGTGGTAGAATGTCTCTTATCACAGCGTTATTTTTACTATGAAACATTTGACTAATTTTGCTACCAACGGAGGAGCCGTGCAATTGCCTTAGAGCCTCTACTGTTCTTTTTCTAAAAACGCACAAATTGTCCAGCATCAAACTATGATACACATTATATTTTTTCAACAGCCTGTAACCGTGTAGCAGGCCAGACTCGTTATCTAGGAACACCAATAGTCCACTGTCCATTTTCCGAGCTAAATTATGCGCCGGCCCATCCATGATATTAATATTCCACTGGTAATTGAATAAATTATTTACGATTCTATCTAAATTTGCTGTTAGATAGTCGAAAATAATCAAGTCCGACCATTGCGCAAGCTCCACGAACGAATCGACAGTCTTCTTGTTTAATTTTACATCGATATGATCGAATTTTTCATTTATTTCATTTTTTGATTTTATTACTTTGTTCTTTAACTTATTGATCAATATTTGTTTATTATCTTCTACCGTGTCGTTTTCTTTGAGAGTCATAGACATAACGTCGATTTTATTGAGATGTCTATTGGAAGG
This sequence comes from Cyclargus thomasi, assembly GCA_026546445.1. NCBI lineage: Eukaryota > Metazoa > Arthropoda > Insecta > Lepidoptera > Lycaenidae > Cyclargus > Cyclargus thomasi. The sequence continues at coordinate 26,204 of JAOTAV010085133.1, read as the reverse complement.
CTTAAAAATATCTGGAATCGTTGCAGACTCCAGGCTCGGTATGTACTGAGTTAGGACAACAGCTCGGTTAGAATTCCACTGTGCGGTTGCAATATCGTTAGCCACACTGTTCCATAATTTATCTTTAAGATCTACGACTTTGACAACTGATGGTGCTAAGTTAGTTAAATTCAAAAGCCTCGCGAGATAGAAGCTGAATATTTCTCCTTGTATTTGGTCGGTGTTTTGTCTGTATCGCACACACGCCTGGACTCCGTCTTTGAACGTTACCAAGCGGTTTTGCATCCTCCCACAGCCCGCTTCCATTTTAACGACCTCGCTTTGATCGATATATTTTTCCCAAACTTCAGCACTGTTCTCGCCATAGCCTTGAGGCATTGAGTTTTCGACTTCTGGCCCCCAGAAAATATTTTCGTAGAGAACCGTTCGATCGTTAGGAATGTGAACTGTCAAATTGATATTAGATATAGTATGTCTGTGATTAGTTTCTTTGTTATCTCTTAATATTTCCTTCATATGATCCGTTAGACCTTTTGGGTAAACTTCCATTTTCTGCTTATGTATATCTTTATCTCCTGTAAATGATACTGGTACAAATCTACCTAAATCCTTGTCAGGAACATCGATGTCATTTATTTTGAGATCACTGTCCATTTTTATTGAATTGAGAGTTCTAGAATGGCCACCTCTTGTAGAATTAAAATTAATGACTCTTCTGGATTTAAAACCTTGCATTATCACATGCGACTGCGTCGATCGCACTATAACTACACCAATCACTAAGCCAAGAACAAAACTAGCTAAAACACTAAGGAGGCAATAGTTGTAGAAACTGCAGTCCTTTTTAGCGGGATTCCTTCTCATTAAGTCTCGTCTGTATCCAAAACCACTGTATATGATAAAATTTCTTCTCATATTGTACATTTTCTGGTCAATTGCAATATTTATTTTTCTATCTAGCTTTACGGGTAGTTTCTCATTGATACTTTTGAATGTTGGTAACGTGCATTGGATATGTTTATTCGCGCTCTTTTCTTGATGATTTTCTGCTGCCATTTTGATGTTGTCTCGACTTTCTTGTTATGGTGATGTGCTCATCTTTGTTCACTTCGGATCTGTAATAAAACAAACTAATATTACAATACTGTCACAGACTTAACTATCATTTCGGCACGTTTGTCGCAGAAAATATTTTAAGAGTATTTGAAACTCTGTATTTGAAGTTTGTAAGGTGAAATAGAAATGTTTGTACATCAAGGTAAACTTTCGCAATATGTTAAAAAATCTAAATTAGGTTATATTAAAAGTAAACACGCCAGAAGCACAATATTTCAACTAAAAAATAAAATATTGCAATGAGTTTATTTTGTTTTTTAATAAACTACTAGTAGCACTAAATGTCTTCTTCCATTGCAACTAATATTTCAATTAATTACGATGTGAACACCCTTAAAAAATCACTAACTCCATGTAAGGTATAAGCATTATTCATCCATATAAGCTAAGAACAATAGTATTTATTAACATGTTTAGTTGAAAACAAACGGAAAATACTAACAAATGTGGAATAGCTTACGTTTTTAAAATATACGATTTTCTGGCTATAAAAAAATGTTGGAAATAAATTATTAAAATTACATATAACATTAAATGATATAGAAAACGTAATGTGTCACGCTCACGCCTGGCCGCCTGCTATTATTCATATGAGCAATAAACTCATAAAACCAATCGATTCTTTATGAAATTTCAATTAACAATAAATTCGCTCAAATTGTATTTATAGGGTGACCACTTTAACGAGTGTTTACAGGACACGTTTATAGATTGCTTTGCACGCGATTCGCTCGTTGCTTTGTTTTATTTGTTGTTTGACAATAAAGATATGTTAAAAGCGAAACTGGATTTTATTGGTCGCCGGCCTATCTGGCGCACTAAACTCGCCCGCTCCACAAACTCACAACTCGATAACGTTTTGTATAGAACCTCAATAATATTTTACACAATACCTAAGCCCTAATGTCGCTAATAAAATGTAGCGATTAGGGCTTAGGTATTGTCTAATCTACAAACGTCCGGCATAGTTATTTAACTGAAGTAACAGAGACTTTGAATAGGAAAAATCTACGAAAACGCAAATTACGTAAGTTTATAAAAGTATTAAGTACAGAAATGTTTTATGATAATAATGTTGGCATAGCCGGAGCTTCCTCCCGGCGCGGTAGCCGGCGGCGATGCGAATTTCATCTGTTAATGTAGAGATGAATCACGGAGTAAGGGGATACTGCGGCCGCGAACGCGCCACGTACTTCAGTGTAAATCTAATTTTAATTGCGCAATAAAATATTCATGACAGCGCGGTATTAAAATGGATACATCCTAGGTATTGAATTTTTATGCAGTTATATCTTAAGTCTAGAATGTCAAGGAGAGCGCCGAGGGCGAGTCCAGTTCGACTAATATTAAATTCCGTATAAATAATTGAGCATACTAACGCGAGCCCGCAGCTATGCTCCGTCGTGAATTAATCAATTTAATTTACTATACGAATAAAGGAGTTCAAAACGGCGGACTTAAAAAAAGCGCCGGAGGCGTCGAAACTTGTTAATTTCTGAAAATTCCTTTGCATTTTATGGTTTTATTCGGATACGCACAATATTGCTATAAAATGCTTGCGATTTTTGGAAGGACGTGTGAAAAAGTGTTTATGTACATTGATATTTAATTACACGGTAATACATTTTGATTATCCAGTAGCAAGAGTCGTTTAGTCGTCGTTAATATCGATTAATCGTGTTGTGATTAGCGCTAGTCTGAGCCGGTGTCAGGCCGAGTACGGCCGGTGTCACTCCCACTACGGATTACTCTGGCCGCTCTATCTGACGCGCACTTGCCCGTCACAACATGCTCTTATCATTAACTTCGATAACCTTTTAGCTTCTTACACATTATATTATCTGTTTATTAGAAGTGGCTTTTTCGAAAAAAAAAATTTAAAAAAATTGATGAACGCCGTATAAATACAGTCATTATGTCGATTGTGATAAATGACATTATTATAAATATGCACGTTTAATTGTTTGGATATTTGTCTTTCTATCACACCAAAATTACCAAACCGATTTTTATGAATTTGGTATGCATACAACCTTATCTGAACTGATTCTCTTATGTAAGTTGATTTAGAATTTAAAAGTTGATTTTTATTCGTAATTGCCTCCGCGTAATACATTCCTCATTGACAAACGTCCTAATTTCTCTCGCAAAGCCTCGGGTTAGTATCATTAGTTGGACAAAACATACTCTCACGTAAAAAATATTAATAACGTCTTTCTTGTTAACTGTACATATCAATCAATGGGCATGGTTGAGGCGTACATTACTGTATGCGGCGGCCAGCCCGCCACATCGAGTCCCGCGTCTAGAAGTTATTAAGTTCTTATATTTGATTAAGTTTGTACCACCTGGGCGGTGAGACTCGTTTACGAATGATTTATTATTTTCTTAAACGACATAAAATATCTTTATAACTGTACATTTTACTGGTTTTGTGTTTTTAACGGCCGTAATATTTATGTACATAGCTCACGATAATGTTTATACCTCAACAGATTTACTTGAAAAATTATAACTGTGTTGCTAGAAAACTTTGTAACGTTAACTACTTTTTCTCTCGTGTTCGTAGTGTAGTGTAATCTGAAAGTAGTAGTGTCATTCAATCTAAAAGTTTATGTTATGGACTTTATAGATTCAATAAGTCGTCGTTTCAAAACTTTGTACTTTGTTCAGTTTTTTTAATAGAAAATTATAACTGTTTTTCAAAACCGAATTTATTTTAGTAAAAACCCATTTATCCTGGAAAATTAACTTTTCACATTTTTTTTCATCCCACCGGGAGACAAACAAAAAACTGTCCCTTGATTATCATAACGGTCCGTTACAAATAAAAAATTAACATAAATTAAATTAAAACGCCTATTAGAATCAAGACAGGAAGCATTAATATCCCCGTGGGTACCCAAATACCCGATGGGTAATATTTACCCCACGACATACATCCCGGTTCCCTGTCACGTGGGTCAATAAACATGTGACAGACCCACCGGCCGCGACACGCCGTGTTATACAAAATTCTTACATGGATAAAAAAACGAAACAAGTTTGGAGCGAGTGGGCGCACTTGTGGTACCCCGATACCGTGCATTGGTTTGTCCTAATTGATTAATTCTAAAATAGTACTTTCAATACTTATATAGCTATTGTTACAGTTTTTATGTAGTTCAAGTTATTTTCGTTGAGATAAGATAATGGTTTTGCATTATTTTTTGTTTTATACATTATCCATTATCGTTTGTAACGGAGACTGGTAAGAGGTTGCAACACATGGAGTGCGTTGGCGGTACTAAGAACTGAGTCATAAATTTTGCAGTGGAGGAATCCTTGTGCATATTTAATATCAATTAGCTCTATCGTAGACTTGATCTACTATTATCGTGGTTATTGCATAAAGAAATATATGTATTATGATCACCCCTTACTTTTAATCTAATTCATCTTTTTATATGTAATTACACAATTAATCTGGAGTTTTATCAGACGAAGACCACCGACTGTAACGATTACTTTTTATGAAAGCAACTACCGTCGCCCATGGACACATCATAAGAGTCGTTCATGAGTTTACGGCTTTTTAAGAAAGGATAAGCTAAATTAACGGAACAGGAAAAGGGAATAGGGGAAAACAGTGCAATTTCTTACGCCGGTTCTTCTCGCACGGCCGAACCAGTGGTAGGTCAACATGTAGACATTCCGAAAGCATTAATTTCAAATTTACCCAGAAATGAATGATTTTTATTTCATTTTATAATACTATTTATGTAGAGTATTGCATTTTATTTGTAAGGGAAATATAAAAAGGCATGTCGAAACTTTTACAAAGCGACTTAGAACCAACAACCTGACATAACTAATTAAGTCGAACAATTATAAGCCAGTGATTATCACGGGTGACTCATCACTTCGACAAAACACATAACACTTCAAAAGGAAAGTCGGTGAAGCCTCTTGACACCATAACTGTACTCTACCTGCCTTAAATGTTGCGTACTTAGTGTTAGTAGTAACAAACAGTAATAAGCGATAAAGAATAATTACATATATAAGAATATATCTTAAGTATAGGTCTTTCTGTCGCAGTAAACACTATAAAAGGCACAAATAATAATAATAATAAAACATTTATTGTTTTTTTGAGCATTACACTACACTTCACATACAAATATACTTCAAGTTAAGTTTAAATAGTTTATTTTCAACAATTATCTTTAGGATTCAGGCGTAAAAATGCGTGTTTATTCCATTGCCCTGAATTATAACAATATGCACTAAATAATGGAACACTAAACAACGCAAAGTTTCGTCAACTACAAATTACATAGGACATATCAAGAGAAATCTTTTGGCCGAATGTTAAAAAACATATAATAATAGTATAACAGCGTTTGTAATTTTTTTCTTAATATGAATCAATAAAAGCCATCCTTTCAATTAAACTTTCTCACCAAAACAAACTTTCATAAAACTTATAAGGGAATGAAGATCGTCCCTACAATTCCTATTCTAGGTCTCTCCGGAAACGCTAACGGTCTAGGCTGAGACACATTAAATCCCAAGTATATATTCTCGTGTTAAAAGTCTAATTTACGAACCTGTTTGAGTATTTTTATAGCGCTAGGTAATGTGTGTAACATATGAAAATTAATAATTGCCACCCGTAAAGATAATTTGTGGAAGCGAAACTAATTTGTAAAATAAGAAATAGTGTCCGCAACATGCTTGTTTTTATATTAACATCGTATTATGTTACTTGCTTTTTTATTCTATTAATAGCAAATATAGTTTGTATTTAGTAACGTGTTTTGTACGACAAAACATTTTTACTAATGACTATGGACGTATTTTCCTATAACGACTTATTTCTTTTTAATTAATGTATTTACATGTAATCATAACCTTTAATTTCACTAACATATAAACCCTACACATTGTCTACAAAACTATTTAATAAATTAAGCTTTAGTTATAATCGAACGCATAAATGCCGTAGTAAGTTTTTTAGGTTGTAAGTTCATTTACTGTAAGCGTTAATAAATTCCTAAAATATATCACACAGGGAGCTGTTACGTACGGTTAACAGATAGCTTTAACGTTTTAGTACACAGTCGTTAGCTTCAATTGACTATTATAATTTAATTTCCACGCTATCGTTGTACGGGACTTAACTTTCTATATTTGTACCATTAACTAGAGGCAACCTACATGTTTTTATAGGGAATCTTTTGTAATACTTCTACGGAATGCCCATATGAGAACCATCAGGTTTTTACACTATTAAAATGCCTAAGCATTAAGACCCCTGTCGTTTTATGGTCGGCTACGAACGAGGAAGCGTATTTATACTTTTTACTCTGACTGTGTTGTAGTCTACACAAATGTAATTAATATTAACCGTTACACAAATATTATGTTAAAGGTTAAAGGGGTTGTTTGGAACTTTATAGTTTTATTAACGTATTCTTGAATTCCATAAAAGCATGAAGATGCGAAATACTGAAAGAATTTATTATATACAACATCTTTTTAATCATTAAGATTCCAAACTATATTCATCCATAATTTTTATATAATATTATAATTGGTAAGTGTGCTTGTTTGTATAACCTTCAAATTCAAACGCAACTTCGTTTTTGGCAAAACTTTCTGGAAAAACATCATATTCAGAGAAGCTTCCGTAATTCTACTCAAGCGAAGCCGCGGGCAATAGCTCGTAATTATATTACATAGATACAGTTTTAAAGAAATCATGTAATTATTTCGTTATATGTAGAAAGCTTTAATACTAACTGAAAAGAACTTCAGGATGATAACTAAAATAAAACCTCAGGATAAACAAAATCAATGTTATGATTTTTAAATCGAAAGTTAAAAAAGTTACACGACATAGATATATCAAAATTTATCAAGAGATCTCAGTTACGATAAATAAAATACGTTACTTATACGTTACATCGGAGATAAACTCGAGATATTAAAATTTCGAAGTCATAAACGTCAGAGTCAACAACGGGTACACCGCGTATCAAATATCAAATGAAACAATAAAAACTCCCGTCTGGGGTAATAATATTATTTATCTAGCAACACTGCGGCCGTCACAAAAAACTCTATCCGGCAATATCAAGGCAATAATTTTATTAAATTGACGCGCATTCAAAGGGGTCCACACAACTCTTTACCGGCTATTGTCTGCGTCCACCCACTCTATCTATCGCCGTGAATATATCACTTAGATCGAGGGTTGCCATTTTTAACAACCGCGATGAAGGAGTAAATGTCATGCTCGAAATAGTTATTCTAATCCCGCTTCATCCCGTAATTGATGTGAGAGAACCTTATAAAGTTTTTCTCAGTAAATCATACTACCGCCATAAAATTCACTTTACTTTTTGCACGACAATAAATTTTACTTGGTAGGTGCGCGGCAGGCTGGTTAACAAATATTATATTATGTTTGCGGTTAAACATCGCGATTCTTCAATTAAATTAACTGGGAAAATTCTTGTTACACGTGAATTTCTGAAAAAATTGTTCATAAATAATAAATCATTTATTGCATGAATTAAGTAACAATACGTCTTAATATAATCACATAAATCTTTCACTCTACCACATTTTAAGGTGTGCAATATAGTCTTAATATAGAACATTTTGTATTACAATTAATTTAATTTAATTAATTTAAAGATGTTGCAAAGATACTTATCATTGTACATTTTAGAACGAGGTTTTTTTTTCGTTCATCTCTATATTAATTCTGTCTAGGAGGTATACTCTCTTTATTCAAAGGTGTTTTGACAACCCTACGGCCAAAAGTTATTTCCTAGTTGAATATTATTTATTGGCAATACATTAAAAACATAGCCAATACATCAGACCGTTACTGTTTCATATATATATATAGGTATTTCACAGTTCAACTTTATTACTTTCTACTAATATGTCATTAAATTTAAAATTTAAGATATTTATTCAACTCGAGGAACAGAGTAAAGTTAGGTTAAGAAAATAAAAATATAGTAAATTTAAAAAATCAGATGTTATATTAGAGAATGCAGTTTTAGCACAAAATCTGTACTAAAAATTTATATTTCAGACTGCAAATCAAAGTTACATTATGTTTAATCTATATTTGGAGTCAGATGACTCCAAATTAAAGTTACTTTACGAAATCCATAAACTATATCCATGACCGGCTAGTTAAGATTAGCGCCGGGCCCGCGTCTAAACTACCAATTACCGATACTATTTTGATCGTTTCAATACCAGTTATCAATAAAAATATAATATTAATATCAAATAATCTGTGCCTGCAGGCGGCCGACAAAACAAACACGAGAAAATCAGGTTTTTTGTCCGTCTAAATGTTACGCTAGTGAGCTCATAGTGTCATTCAGTGAACTGGCAATTTTTGGGTTCGCGCCCCGCTGTGTTCCCCACGTTCCCTGACAAAAGCTGACTAAACCAAATAAACTTTAGCAATTGTCTCTCACACGATATGGTCAGTTTCGATTTTAAACCGACTTTCAAAAAGGAGGAGGTTCCTCAATTCGCATGTAATTTTTTTATCTTCGACAATTTTAACCCTACAAAATTTTTAAAATTGCAGTCAAACCACTAAAACAATAGCAAAGAAATATATTATATTTAAATTTAAATAAAACGTTCCCAAGAGCCATTTTCATAGAGATCCATTAGCTCCGACATGTAACATATACATCAAGCGAAACGTTCATTTATATTATTAGTAAGATATATCTGTGTACACGACTAAAGTGTTCAACCCTATTAACAAACATTTATACAACAGTTTCGCGTTTCAAGTTGTCTCACCGAACACAACTTAACTTCACTTAGAAGTCTGCAGAACACTTATAAGTTATGATTATGTTTCAAGAGCTAGACGGGCTAGGTGTTAGTGTTAGGTACAAAATGACAATGGACGAAACGCGATCGCCTGTCCACCGCAGGATTGAATTTCGCTCGGCCGCACCGCGCCTGGTTAACTGACGGTTAATCAACAGTTCAGGGTTAAATAATCAATGAAATGAAAATATACTTTATTGTACACAATCTCAGTTTTAAATACATAAATGTGAGATTATTATATCTTAAGAGATAGCACACAAAGGCGGTCTTATTGCTAAGCAACACAGACAACCTTTGGATGAAAGAAACATCTTTGCCGAAGAATCAATCATTGTAATTAGTGACAGTTATTTGTAGTATAGGTAGTTAAACTAAAAGAAGTGATTTAATTTCATCTTACGTCCTTTTGTTTTTGCAGAATTTAATAAACATCTTTACCAAAATTATAAAAAAGGGTTATGACCAATTTGTCTTAATGTTCTCAACCAACTTCAAATTACGAGGAGACTTTTTACAGCAAAGTATTATAAAATGTGTATTATAAATTGTAAGTATCTATCATACAACAGATAACTCTTGTTACACATTTTTGGGATGAACCTCATACAACAGTTATCTGTATATGTATGTATTATGTGTATTGTAAAACTTTTATAAAGTTTAAGTAGTTTAAATCTGACGGACGGTTGAACGTAGTTTAAGATAATGTGGTGGTGTCCTGCAATTTTATGGTTTCACGCAGTAAGGGCTCTTAAGATGTCATTCTCCTTGCTAATACATTCGCCGGACATGGGAGTACAGAACATTTTATACTCTATTCCTTTCTCACAAAGCTTTAAACGCAACGCATCGTATTCACTAAACCTTTTACATAATTCGTCCTGATACTTTTACTTTTTGCTAATCGGATGTTGAAGGTTGGCTATTGTTTAAAGAATATGAATTTTACTAGTAAGTGTGTACTGAACATTAATTCCTTTTATAACGATGATCAATATTACAAATACAAGTATTGCAGTACTAATGTTATTATTAATGCACAAAGGTTTTTATTTGGATGTTTTGCCTTTCAAAAAAGCCAAAATTTCAACCTATTAAGATAAGATATAAATAGAATACTTATTCTGATAAAATTATCTTGTTGAACTGAAAAACCACGGGTAAAGGCTAGTATACACTTGTAGCTAGTTTAAGAGACCTCAATAGTTAAAATATAATAATAATATAATATCTATGGACGCTTCACACCACGTCAGTCTGGCCCAGTGCTAAGTACCAGTCATATTTAATACTATATTATACACATATTTAAGATTTTTACTATGTGATACACATATATAATACACATCCAGGACCCAGGAACTGAAAAACTTGCTCTGTCGGCGGGATTCGAACCCGCAATCCCGGGTTAAGCTACTAACGCGCGTACCAACTGAGCCACAGAGGTCGTCAAAATATAAGCATATGTGAATTTTAAAGAGATTTTTTTTGTATCTTGACATACTTTGTACGGCTTTACAATTTACATAGATTTTTAACTGTACAATAATATCAAAATTATATTTACATTACATTTTAATGTAACGATTTTAATAATTATGTTGCCTATATAATAAACTAACAATAATGTTTTAATCTAAACTAATTTTTTTTTGTTAAACGGCTGATGCTATTGTTATATAAAAACATAAAGAAATCTTTGTCACCCGACTAAATTATGTAAATGTTGTGTTTTTAGGTATTTCAAGGTGATTTTTCATACAAGTCGAAACCCCGCAGAGTTTAGATCCTTCAAATTTAAAATAATATTCAAATGAGTTAAAAATTACCAATTTTAATTAATTTACCAATTTATAATAAAGTGTAACCAGTGACAATGATTAAGCTTAGGATGAAACAATTTATTAAAAAAAAAATTCGATCTACAAGTTGCAATTTCGACTTTATAATTGGAAAGATTGCGCAGGGTTTGCGTATGAGTTGTGAGCCTTGATAGAGTTCAAGTCAACGTATACGTGATCGGAAAACTTTGTACCCCTTTTTACGAAAGACGCGTAGATGTAAAAGCATGAAATTTCTCCCAGTTATAGTCGATATGAAGGAGCATCGTGGAATACCAATTCAGTTTCTTATAAAATGCTTTCATTTTGCATATTTTTAATAAATTAAATGCATAATACAAAGCACACACTACAATATTTTGACATGACACGATAATCATACACGTTAACTCTTTTGTTTATAGTTGAAGTCTGTTTTTTTAAATAATATTTGATGGCTTGGTATTAAGACCTTTATACAAAATTGAAGTCTGTGATTGAATTGAGAATAGATTATGGTTTTTTTAAAGCTCCTCACTAAAACTTAACATTTTTAATATTTATGGTCGAATTTTCGATTTCGATTGTTAAGTATGAGCCATCAATAAGTTAATTCCTTTGACATTTAACTTAAAATAACAATTTATGTCATTCCATATAATATACGTAATACTAGACGGTATAAAATGTATACGATAAAGTAAGTAAAGTATACAACTGTCGGCGACACGTTTAATTTATTAATGAAATGCCGTCTACTGTCGCTTGCGGATTAGCAACCCAATAACAGATGACCTCCACGGCGCGGGACGAGCGAGCTTATCAATGTAATTAGTGTACTACATTATAAATCTCCTCCTAATATATCCGATACTAATTAATGAAACGTACTCAATTATCAAAATGGACGCCCATTTATATTAGCATTGATTTTATCCATACTTTTATAAGCTAGATTCTAACAGCGCTAATAGCTTTTTTTTTTAATTTTTATGAGAATTAAAATGAGAGCTATTCTAAGCTTTGAAATACATAATATTTATTACTCAATTCGTTCAGTAATGTTGGCTATAAGAGGTACACATAAGCAGATACTCATATAATAAATTCCGATGTAAAAATGTTCGTTTGTACCTCTCTTTAATATTTAATAGTTCACTGCATTACAGCCCCACCCAGTACAGATTTACCCCCTTATTTACAAAATTATTAAACAATGTTTAACTAATCAAGGTTTGGTGCCCCTTTCTGGAAAATTGAAAACATCACAAAACAGAAAGGAACCTTGATTAGATAAACATTGCTTAAATATTTTATGAATAAGAGTTAATCCTAGCCACTTGAAATATAAAAAGACTAATTCGAAACACTGTTCCAAAATTCAAAGTAAATATTGGCAGTACTATGTTTTTTTGAGACTAATACTGATGTTGAAATGGAAACATAGCGATGATGATGCGTGATGTCTGGTGGGAGCTGTGGGAGCGGTGGGAGTGACCACCACTTTGCATTAACCACTTAACCGTGACATACCTCGGGCAGCGCGAGCAACATTTTTAGTGTTGCTATCGTTAATTTTTATCAACAGAACTTGCCTCAAAAAATATTTACAAGAAAAAATACACTGATAACTTTTTCGATAACTCACTAAGGGTCCGTAAGCATATTAAGTATTGCCAGTACAAAAAAAGGACCAGAACACAGGTATGTATGTGAGCATGAATGATATGGGCCTGACGTTCGCTTGTAGCGTTAGCAAACATCTAACAATTATTTTAATTTGAATAAATAATTAAACAAAAGTATATTATAAGATAATATTATACAGAAAACAGCAACGTCTAGACGACAATCGTCGTAACTTTCTCATACCGTTCCTTCCATTTAATTTATTTATACATCCCATGTCCTACGCAGTTGCAGTTTTATTATAATTTATAGAGATAAGCTACAATGGTATGCACTTACGGTAAAACACAAAGCTACGATTGTATCATCCGAGTTCTGCAATTATAATTCTCTTCCTTAACTTACATTAATCGTTAACCCTAATCTCTGACTGTTATGAATAAAATCATAACGCACTTAAGCACACATCACACTGTCACAAAACGTAGTAATATATTTTAAAAAGTGTGTCAGTCACCTGTATTTCAGTTCACTATGAAAGCAGCACTGAAAGATTAACTTTTTAATTTTATATAAAATTTTGAGGACTTCGTTATGCTATATAAAATTTTGAGAACTTTTTAATGTTACATAAAATGTTAGCCGGTACAATTGTGCCAAAATAAACGTGACGTCACATTATACTTGGTGTTCACCGAAAATATTGTTAGGAATGGTTGTGGTGAGTGTTTAAGGAAACAGAGTAGGATTGATGAGTAGCGATTTACGAAATTGGCATTACGACGCCTCCACGTCCGGCGCAGGTTCCCAATACATATTTTTAGATTCTCGGATTATATCAACGAATAACTCGCGCGTCAATGTACTATCGGCTATTTGTCTTTCATTAATAAGATAATATTTTACGTGGCCTTTGAGTTTAGAAACCGGACAAACATGTCGGACCCGAACCTCTGGTCGTTTGTTATTTTCCTAATTTGCTGAACATAAATTGTTTATGTTTAATAAGCTCCATTTGCTTTGCGTTTTTGTCGTTTTTTGTTTTGTTTGTTTTGTATTGTTTTGCGCACCGTACCGCACTATCTCGGTAAGAATTTTTGGAATACCGTCGTCGGTCGGGCGGCGATGTTATCAGCGAGCGCGGCTTCGATCCCGGACCGGTCGTAGATGACTCTATTGAATGCTTTAACTTATATTCTAAATTGAACTAGGACAAAGACTCTCAAGAATATCTAACCTACTTTTATGTCTCAATCTGAAAATTTTAAAAATTTTGCTATTTATGTATTATAATAATTTATGTTTAGGTAACTAGTTGCAGACGGTTCGATTTGATTAGAATAAAAATAACTTTACAACTTTTTTGAAACTATACTTTCATGAATTTTAAAGAATGTGTGTGTGTGTGCGTGCGTGTGTGTGACATATCACATAACTTCATTTATATATTATGTTATCGTAATATCTTTAATCTTAATTTTATTTCTTCGATAAAAATTAATTAAGCGACTAAAATGTTAAAATCACCCCAAAACACATTATAAAATATAATTATTAATTTAAATTCAAAGACTCCAAGGTAATAAAATTAAATTAATCTCCTTATTGAATAAAAAGTAATGAATTGTTTGGTTAGAGTTATGTTCACATAAAAATGCGCAAAACAAGTGGGAACCTCAATACAGAGTGTTTTAAAATATTACAAAAATGTGAATAAATTTTATAGGTACATCAAAATATTGAACAATTTTGTTATAGTGACTATAAAATGTTTTATTGCTTATAAATTAGTGTATAATAACTTTATGAAACAAGATATGTCAGGCCGTAGAAGCCGCAAGTGGCAACTTTTGTATTGATTTTATTGACTTTTCCATTGTTCTTTATTGTTTATTCACAAATTTTTGTAGTGGATTTATGGCTTGATATTTATTGAAATGTTGATCCTCATGTATCAAAAACTTAAAGCTAAAAACCTAAATGACCAAAAACAGAAAACCCGACTGCAAGAACTTTGCAATATATACATAAAGTTGTGTATATTTCTAGAATGGATTTTAAAGCCCTTCATTTTGATACCCTACTCGACATAAATATTTTGCGGAAAAAAATTTTGGAAAATCACGATTTTGACTTCAAAATCCGCCACTTCTGATTTTTTAATTTTTTTATGTACCCAGTGTCGCTTCGCTATCAAGACGAATCTAACGATATCTTATACGTTAAAATCCATCAAGCTGTTTGGGCTGCCGAGCGTGCCACACAATTATACGCGCACACATACCTACATACTCTCGAAACCATTACCCTCCTTCTGGAGCAGTGGGGTAAAAATTTATTGTGAAGGGCATAGGCTTTATATTATTATTTTAAGCTAAACTAAATTATAAATATATATATGATGTACTCATATAGAAAAAGCCTCACGTTATCGTGCTGTAGATGGTGTGATAGATATTACGTAAAGGTATATAAGAATTCCATTATAGAACTATCCCAAGCTTGTAAGTATACATTTAGATTAAAATTGGCATATAACGATAAGACTATTTATAAAACTTGTCAAGCGGTTTAATTGAGAGTGGTTTATAGAATACGTGTTATGTATGTATCAAGATTTCTAAGCGGATAGTTATTTACCTTTATGTGATTTTAGTTGTATGTTATATACATACACCTATACCTAGTGTAAATTTTGACTGTTTTGGCTATTTCAACAATCGGTAATTAAAACACAATTTGTTAAATAGCTTTTCTCTATATTTTACGTCATGACAAAAACTGCAAGTTTTATAAAACTAGCTCATAAAGTGTCAAGCGGTACACTTTGGTATTTGGAAACAATATTAAAATAATTTGGAACATTATCTGATGCAGGGAAATAAATGACCATCCCTAATATGTAGATGTCGTTTCAAGAACTTTATCGTCAGCAATATTTTCCCGCCCAAAGCGCTCCGAACAACGCACAAGGAGTTACATGCCATGTACCTGTTCATTTTTTCAAGTCAGACACGTTTTTCACGGGCGCTCAGTAGAAGCCTGAAACGGTTACAATTAAAAACGATCCCCATGGATTCTTAAGCGGCAAAACGTCTAATTGTGTATGGTCCGCCTTCGCGGAATACATACCGAAGTGAGCACAAAGAGATTCCATCGTCATTAGCCCGCCTAGCTTTTTGCGCCCAAATATTGATCATCCGAAATTGGAATCTGATCTCAGAATCTAAAGTCGAATAGACTCGAAACCTCAGCATTGACACTTTCCGTTTATTATTCCGTCATTGAGTACAGTGAGAGGGACATGGTTCTTATGATCTTCTTCTTATTATTATACCCTAATTTGTAAAAATACTCTTACATAAAAAAATATTAATCCAAATATAAACGGATAGGCTGTATTTTATTTTTATCATAATTTTTGTTACTTTGTATAACATTCTTTGATGTGATGCTATTATGATGTTATTTGTGCGTAGTTGGTTTGGTTTGAATAAATTTGTAATCATACTCTTTTCCATTTCTTGTACGAGTAATACTGAAAAACTAGTCAGTTCCCAAGAATAATTAGCATGTTATCAAACTATACATCAGTTAGTTTCCTCTAAGCTGTTAAAACTGCTATAAAATTAACTGAGACCACGTTACGCTCAGATAATATCATTAATTATTATATTCATAGGTCAACATTCATACAAACAATTAATCTTTAACAATGAATTTTCATTGAATCAACTTTATTGTCATAGAAAAATCTTTGAATAAAAAGTCAATCAACATATTTTTACTGATTAAATAAGTTTATTTGATATCTTAAGTGATAATTTACTAAATAAATTCTAAATCAAAACATGTGCATACAAATTTTGAAACATTTTTTTACCCCGGGCAACGGCTCGTAAACATTTATACTGTATTGTTTCTGAAATTCTCAGTTATTATATTAGTCAATATATTAAAAATGATGTATATTTGTAATTAATACGGCTTAAGCTTAGAAAAGCAGAAATTGCTGTATAAAAAAAGTTTTTTAGCCCCTGAACAAAATATTATGTGTGTTGCTATAAGTACCTATAAAAATAGTAGAATGCAATATTGTTGAATCGTTACGCCCCGTTTTAACTAACATATGCACAATAGTTATGATTGATAAAAATTGATCTTAATCTTAGGAAATAATCTTTTAATTAATAAATTCATATAAAAGTAGCTATACTTATTAAATTTAATAATAATTTCTTTAAAATATCCAATTCTCAGAATATTATTTAAATATTCAAAAATTGGATAGTCTAGATCTATCAATATCATTTAGTATTAAACGAGACAATAACTTAAGTCCATCGTAGACATTAGAGCTAATAAAGTGTTTGAAATATAGAAACTGTGGAATAATTTCCGCGTTCGTAGACAGTGGGCCCGTCATAATAGCAATAAATAGTGCTGATTAACACGGCTCGTACTTCATATTTTTTGCCGTACATAAAAATTTCATGTTCCCCGACTTTACGACGCCTTGTTAGAGTCACTGTACTTTATAGCCGAACTCTGGAGCGGGGGTATTCATAAGAATATTACATTCTTTGTTCGCGACTACACACTTTTGAAGATTATACTACTACTCTCTGACTCGTTTTTCTAGGTGTATGTAACTGTAGATTGTAGACATTTCTAGATTTTCAAGTAACATTTTAAACTGGATTTTGGGAAGTAAAGCATGGAATATTCGAGACTAGGCTGTCACTGTATTTCTGCACGTGTGAAGATATTTGACGTACGTTAATGGAATTCGACTTTAGAAATTCAGTTTTAAATTCTTATCGATAGAATGTGCTTGAACTGTAAAGCTGTTTTTTTTATCCTGTACATCGGTTTTATTGTCAATAATTACAATGAGCAAGATCCTTTACCGATACTCAGAAAATCTAGCGTTTCATATACGTGTCAAACGGGATAAGAAATGAGTTTTACCCGACAAAAGTTAATATCAGTAAACAAAGGCTGAAATGGAAAAAAAATATTGAACTCAGGATTCTAAATGACCTCGGTCATGGAGAGATCATTTAGTTATGGAGACATTGCCCAATATGAGAGTAACGACGGGTCTACGAGCTGCGTGACCCCGAACAAAGCGCGCGCGGCCGGACCTCACGAAATCTATCACTTTATTGTACCCAATACCCGACCTTTTTGTATGTCATTGATTCTCACGGAGTTTACGCTTGGTTTTTATTATGGCGGGAAACGAGTTAATGTAAAGTACTCTTGAAATCGGGGTATTCCGTTCCCTTAATACAATAATAAACAAAAAATTAAGAAGCGTTTGAAATTGATACATTTGACGACGTATAGAAGAAGTCGTCGTTAGAGGGTTGTTCAGCTTTTCGAAGCATTGTAGCTTTTAGGAGCATTGTTATAGTGATACACTAATAAGTCACTTTTTTTTAAAATAATAAAGTGACAAATTAGTGTATCACTGAAGTTAACCTCAGCCAACTAGTTCATAATGTGTAATGTGCCAATACCTCCTGTACTATCGGGGAAATTGAAACAGAACCAGCTGTCGAACCCTCGTCATTCGGTCGGAATATGTAAGTCGTAATCTGTCGAATCTTCTCGGATTTGACATAACTTCACCGACTTACTAAGGTACGGAAACCGGACTCTACTTCAACTTCCCATACTCTTTATTTGCATACATATTTCTCGAGCCGACCCATTCGTGCGGAAACGTAATTCTCCCACGTTTAAATAGTGATATTGTGGGAGTGGCCATCCACCGCTGCCGATTCGTCGGTCGCGTATTTGCCAATCACAGAGTCGATTATATCTGTACTTTCGGAAAATACGTCTTCTTTTGAAAGATATATCATCAGCTAGGCGTAACATTCCCGTCGCGGAGAAATTAGTTTATCCTGCACGATCTATATACGCTGCTTCAGATTTTGTATTAGCTATTGCGTATATTTAAAAATGTTTTTTTTTTTCCAGTAGTCTTTAAGTTTCTATTACTATTAAAAGCCCATTTTGCAAAATATTAGTACGAAATTGTCGATAAGCTTTTTAGAAACATATCTAAAAAGCTTATCGAAGATAGAGCCGGGAGCTACCTGGCGCAACGGATAGCAATTGCCATCCAACGGGGCAATGCCATTAGTTTGCCAACTGACAGAGTACTCAATTCTGCCAGTTTTGAAAAAAGTGTTTTTATACTTTTATTTTTTGTTTTTATACTTTGTCATTTCAGTTACTAATTTAATTTATTATTAGTATGGAATCATCAAGCTATTTGGATACTATTAGTTCAATACTACACACTATCAGTAGTGTGACTTAAGTAATAGAGCGTAAAAGAACCTGGTTAATGATGATTTAAACTGACTCGAAGTAACTGGCCGCCACTAGATAACTGCTCTACAAGTGAGAGGCTGTGACATATCGGAGGCACAGTCGCGTGGCAGTCTAAAGGCAGGACCGCACTAGTGCGTCTATGACACTGCACTTCTATAGAACTGATGTTTGAACACATGGAAGAAGCAGATAACAACGTAAAGCTCTCATCTTGTGCACAATGCATATTGGACCAAAAAAAATATTTGAAATCGAATAATGTAAATTCTACCTATAGGTAAATATATATGCTTGATAAACATTATTAGGAAAAAATGAGTGATTGCTCGAATACAGCACGATAATATAACTAATAAGTTATCTGCTTCACACTTATGTTCTCGTTTGTAAAACATTAAATTCTCGTTGTTGTTAACGTCAGTTTTAAGGAAAGTGTAGTGTCGTGTCGTATCGGAGCCGCATTGTATCGCAACATGCGATCTCGCTCTTAGTTAAACTATTCTATAATATAATGAATACATTTCTTGTAGATCTCTTGTAGGTAATAGATTATTCTTAAGTAATAAACATTACTAAAGATTTATTTTGGATTATTATGAGCTCATAAGCACAGTATTGTAATTTTAATTTTTCCTTTTATATAATGGAATTACTATCTTTTCATGCTCAGTACAAAAGACATCAACGCTCGCATCCAGTTGATGTCTTTTCCACGTGTTATTTTTCCGAACATAATATTTGTGTATGATTTGACATTTTTTGTATTGTTTATGCTGTGCAAATTTTTTTTTCTGTGTATCACTTACAATGCGTTGATTTTGTCGCCAACGTCTCGTTAGAAAGTTAAAAATATTATTCGCTCTGCACTATAAAAACATGTTTCGCAATAAAAGTTGACATGTTTATGAGGAAATTTTGTGTTTGTTGAACGTTAATAATAATAATTTGTATAAGCTCGACATGTTGTGGGAAACAGCTCTACCATTTGTTCGATCTGTCTCGTGTATTTTATTTCGCAATCTGACAAACGGAATCGATGACTTCAAATAAATACTAGAATCGCGACCGGTTTCGAACAATGGCCACTAATAAATATTATTACAAAAGCACGTCTTACTCCATATAGATAGTTTTGGTGTACTGATTCTTTGTAATAACTGTGATAAACTTTCTTTTCGTAGAACAACAACTTACTGACCCGATAAACTGACAAATAAGTGAGTTTCTGTTGCTAAATGGCAATACAAAACAATCTAGCATAATATTTTCATATTCGCATTATTAAATACATAAAACAAAATAAGCTTAAAACATTTAAAAATTCTTGTGGTCAACTTTCTTCTTTCGTTTTAAGTTATTATAAATAGAAACGAAGTATGACAAGGCAAAAGCAGCTAAATTTTATTTATGTCACTTTTGTACAGCTGGAAATTATATTTATCTAACTGTCAGGTCACATAAATTCTGCATGCCTTGCGCGTATGCAAATATTATAGGCCACATCTAACTTAAATCAAAAATCCGCCCACACAAATAGCCATTCTAAGATTAGACTGAAATCTAGGTCACGCTACATTCCAACTTACGTATAACCCTAGGTAGCTCTACCTCAACATAACAATGTATTGAACTGCACAATATCGGGTAATACAAACCGTAATCGTTTATATTTATAACTCCTTAGCCTAACTTCATTTAGCTACCAGCTAAAATTTGTACTTTATGAAAGATTTGAGAATAGTTGCTAACGTCCTTATGAGTATGCTCTTCTTATATTTTAATATAATTCATGCGAGTGAATGCCGGTTTCGTATTTAAACATTAAAATTCACATGCTCTAGATAACTCCTAGTAAGCGACGGATATTACCCCCACCAATGTCGCCATAAAACCACTAAGCTACCTCGTAATTTTTTTTATGTATCTTGTTATGGGCGATGGCTATCAAACATCTATCTGCAAGGCGTATTGATATCAAATCAACACTTCCCAAAGACAATAAAAATAATTTACGAGTGTATAATAAAGTTAATCTCGTATAAACACCTTTTTTAGTGATTTAAATTAAAGTAATGTTTCTATTTCGACAAATTAAAAAGCTTTTAGCATTATCCAAATTCTTTCATGTTGTGTTTGAAAATATTCACTCAAGATTCCTTTCCACACAGAAACGAATAAAATATATCAAGTAGTAAATTATGAGATTCATTAACTTTTACAAGAAACACGGAAGAAAGGCTTTAGAAGCGGGCCATAAATAATTATGAAATACAACCATTTTCATCCGTAAACTAAAACTATTAACGCATAAGAATGCTGACGGTTTTGCGTACAAATACTGCACCAGTTTCTGTGACACGGCTGATACGAAATGATATTAATCGAATTTTATTTTACATCTTCCGTTTGAATGTAGACCACGGTATAGAGTCTTGGACTTCGATAAACTATTAAGAATTTCGTTGACCATGTTCTCGATGGTCCATAATAACAGTTCTTTATAGATTTATTTAGATTTGTGAGAGTTTTGAGCTCTACATTTTACTATGTTTATTTATATTTACTCGCACAAAGGTGATCAGATTTTGTAGTGTATTATTCTTCTCTAGATAAGTTTTATTGTAATAAAGTACAAATAATAAACTTTATTTAACGTCGCAAAAATGTCGTGCGTGCGTCATTTCGCGTACAAAACTGCGGGGGTCAGCTAGTACGATATAATGTAATATTTTGTAAGTTGATACCAATCGAATCCACGTTCCCCGAGGCGGTTCCACCGCCGCCCGATTATATCTCATATACGAATAGATGGTTAAAAAACTACACTGAAAATAAGTTTTATAACCTTGAACAATCTGATTTTATTAAAGTTAAGATATTCCGTCAATATTGGTACGTTTGAAAAAATGTAAAAGTGTACTTATTTTGTAACATGCTTGAGCCGCTAGTCGATTATGGTATTCTTTTAAGAGCACTACTTTGAGACTCGGAAAAACACATTTAACGTGGTAAAATTTTTGTATTTGAAGGTATGTGATAGCATACATCATATAATGTATGTATGTAGAAAACATTAAATGTAATAAATTTAAAAATTCAGAAGAAATGTGAAATGAGTCACTTATCGTAACTCAAAAGCATGATACAAATATAATTTTGTAGCTAACAATAACCCAAGATAAAAGCTTCAAGAAGCACGACCATAATATTTCACGACTTAAGAGAGTTCCTACCTATAAATAAATCGGATAATAAATAAGAAATCATAATCAATAATCGAATATGTAATAAATTTATGAATTACTGACCATAACTCGGAGATCGGCAACTCGAAATCCCAGATTATACACACAAATATTATCTTCCGCACAAAACACAACAAACTAAACTTTTTAACTGTTCGTTGATTTATTCGTTGGATAAGTACAAAGTTTTATGCAACGATCTTTTTCACATAAATTTAAATATCTTATTCGCATACACGACTACTCCCGAGAGCTTTCAGTGCAATACTGACTTAAAAACATGCGCTATTGAATAAGAGGTCCCGCGTCCTGCTCACACGCTCGCATTGTTATATTCTAGAGCGAGACGGCTATAATGGCATGCATACGGTTGTCTCGATGGACTTTTTTCCGATGATTTCTTTGAAAGATCCAAGGTTGGATCTATAGGATCTATAGATCGTTATAGTAAGCGTGAGTTATGCCCCCGAACAGTGATTCATTGATAGGGCTCCTTATTATAAAATTATGGGTTTTGAGCATGTTTAAAATTATGTTAACATTATTTGTTTTGTGAAAGACTTTTAACGATATTATCGCGGTGTTTATTTAAATAAGTTTCATTTTAATTGTACTGATGCTAAAGATTTTGAAATTTAGGAAGTTAAAGATCGCGTGTCCACATGAATATGCATACAGAAGTTTGTAATTTTCAATACACCCTGTAAAGTATTTAAAAATTATATAATAATTTTAGATATGACTCCTATGTAAATAAGTATATAAATCATATTGTTAAAATTAATATGTACGGTACATTGTTAAACGTAACCTAACTAACTCTACATCTGACATTCTAATAGTTTAGTAGTTACGCACGCAATGTACTTATTTTAGATGCAAATATAACTAAAATGAGTAATGTATGTGTTCACATTAATTTAATATGTTTCTTATTCTTCAATCAGAATCCAATGATCTAATTAAGGTGATCATTTTTCATCTCATTCGCACAATGAGTGTCAAAGCTGAAAGGAAGTGAGATTTTTTCATTAAAATTCCACCAAAAAAAGAAAAAGTTACCAAAACCCAATACTTGAGGTTTTTTTACTATTTATTTTCCAAAATCTAATTATAACGATGAATCGGGAATTCGCAATAATGATTGATGGTTTAAGCGGGGGACACACTATTGGGAATTAACACTTTTTTAAAAAACATTAAAAACTCACCAAGTTTCGTTACTAAATTTCTTTTCAGGAAAGTGTTAAAACCTAGAGATTAGCTGATAGTTGCCTAATGTTCATTATAAATAATTGTACTATTTGGAATAAACTACTAAAGTTATGTAGATGACATATCTCTGTATTATATAGGTGCGTAGTTCCTTTCTAAGCAGATGTTTAATAAAATGATCGTTTTATTTTACTTTCGCTATAAATTATGTATTCCACAAGCAAGATATCAGCTTACCGGTTTTACACATTTAGTAAAGGATAGTAAATTGATTATTAAAACGTTTATGACATGTAATATATTTATATGTTAAGTATGAAAATAATAACAAAGGTACGAAGAGAGTAATTTCAACTGATTTTTTTTCTGATACCAAAAAAATATGATTTGATGAAAAGAATGACCGCATTCAGCTTACACTATTCCATTTTTCGTGTAAGCCCGCCTTTATATCCCAGGTGCGAAATCCATCATAACAGCAACGCTAATTTGGTAAGCCGTCCGGGGTGATCACCGGACCTCAAGTTTGGTGAAAAAAAAACAACCCCGCCGTGGTCGTTGACTCCGAGAATTATGATACATTCCACAAATTTTCTAGGCGGGAGTTTTGACAAGATGTTAATTTTGACAGTCCCTTCCGAGTCCTGATTTCTCGAGTTTGTTTGATGTTATAATTATTATTGATTATTGTCTGCGTATAAAAAAATAAGGAAACGTAACTTTCTATACTTTTGCCGTTTATATTTAGTTCCTGTCAAAATGTCATCTAATGTCAGTCCAATATTGCCGGAAGCCACCAAAAGACAGACCTAAATATTGAAAATGTGTAGCTAGACATATATTTTTGATAAGCCTCGTGGAACATAATTTAAATGGAGTAACTCTTCCATGGTTTTTGTTTTTCGTAAATGAATTAAATATTTGTAATTTTTTAGGGTTTACAAGCTAACGCCCGCAAGTGCGTTGCGCTGAAATTCGTCGATTACGCGAGAACTGTCAATTTTTTCGGGATAAAAAATATTTTATATCCTTTCCCGGGACTATGAGTATATCCATACCTTTTAGAGAAATCGGTTTAGTGGTTTGTGCGTGAAGTAGAGATAAGCAGACACACACACTTTCTTGTTTAGTACATGGAATATGGATCTTGATGCGTCGTTGGTACCCGACGTCCAGTTTAAGCCGCCTCTTGCTAAACTTGAGAGCCACACCGGTCGTCAAATATAAAAGCCGTATGGATTTTATATTTGAATTTCAGTATGGAAGTATTTCCATACTTCCATGCTAATATTACAAATGCGAATGTGTGTATGTCTATTGTCTAACCGTCTATCTATCAGTCTGTCTGTCTATCTGTCTGCCACCTGACGCCATAATTAATGAACCTATTTGCTAAAATTTGGTATGGACATACTTTAATGCGATTCCCGCACGTTAAATGAATTTTATCGCAACGGATTTGCGAGCAACATCTAACAAAAAATAATAGGATACTAGAGGTCAAACTATGGTCAAATTTCGACGATAAAAATTAAAATATTATAACAAAAACTTTAATCTACACAATTCAATGACATACTTCAATTTATTATAAAGGTCTCGTTACCAGGCGGTATGATTTGATAATCGATGACCTCTGTGGTTCAGTTGGTAGTTTAAGCCGGGGGTCGCGGGTTCGAATCCCGCCGACGGAGCAAGTTTTTCAATTTTCCTGGGTCTTGGATGTGTATTATAAAATAAAAATCTTAAATATGTGTAAAGTATAAAAGTATTAAATATATTTCCGTTGTCTGGTACCTGTAACACAAGTCCCTCGGGTACTTAGGGCCAGACTGACGTGGTGTGAAGCGTCCATAGATATTATTATTATTAATAAACCTTCACTAGCATGACTGAAAGTACTAGCTATAATATGATCTGCCCGCGTGTTAGAACCAACCTATGAGTCTGCTTTTGAAAATAATGATATATTGATATAATATACAATCATAATACTTATATCATAAGTGAATTTAAACTTTAATTAATAATTGTAAATTATTACATAACGTTACTTTGAAATCTTATAAAGTATAGGACCGGATTGAGTGTCTGCCTTTAAATATTTGTAAATTTTATTAAACGGCAGACTTGTTGCTGTAATATAAATTAAAGTCAATTTTTATGACTTTTGACATCTAGCCCCGCTTAAAGGAACCTCGGCTGACATTTATGAATGCCAATTACATTAACGGCAGATGAAGCTGTATTGGTAGCATTAATGTCTTGTTTACACGTGTTAAGTAGATTAGTAGGTAACTAAATTTTAACTTGCAACTTGCTACTAAATTTTGTGTTTACATGCAATTAATAACTTAAAATTTAGTTACCCACTCATCTATTTAACACGCGTAAACAAGACATAATGTCAAGTTTCTTACTCAGCTCTCAGTTTATAAGTAAGAGTCTGTCTGAGTCTACGTAGCATTTATAACGTAGTGCTACGCCGCTACGGTGGACCTACGAGGCCGCTACTTCGTAGCGGGTGCTACGAAAATTGGTATTGTAATAGTTTCAATGTAACAGTTGTACATTAACATTATATTATAGGTTATTTCAATGTTACAAAACTGGAACCTACACAGACGTGCTTCGGCACAAATAGGCCGACTTTACCGAAGAAGTACTATGGCCTCACAAAAAAAACGGCATGAAACAACGCTGTGTTTCGTCGAGTGAGTGAATTTACCGGAGGCCTGACTTTCTCATTTTCTATTTTTCGTAGCATATTCTTATATTAGAAAAGGCCAGCAAGCACTTGCAACTCTTTTACCATCTTATTCATGTTTGACGGCGGAAAATATACGTTTGCGCGTGGTGGGCGTTTGATTTATTGTCTCGTGGGGGGGGGGGGGGGGGTCCAAGGCCCCATATAGAATACCCCTGGGATTTAAAAAGGGCGATACAGGAAAAAAATTTA
>JAOTAV010085122.1:0-12031 GCA_026546445.1 Cyclargus thomasi | reverse complement strand
CAGACAACGGAAATATATTTAATACTTTTATACTATACACATATTTAAGATTTTTATTATATAATACACATCCAAGAACTAGGAACATTGAAAAACTTTTTGCTCCGTCGGCAGGCTTCAAGCCCGCGACCCCCGGCTTAAGCTTACCACAGTTAATAAGTGGCTCAGTAGCCACAGAGGTTGTTAAAAATGCGGTCTGTGTGTCTTTTAACTCTTCTAAAGTGAATCGCTACGATTTTTAAGTATCCTTTGGTATGGAGATCCTTTATGTCCCATAAAAGGGCGAACGGCACTTTTTATAGCGAAAAATGTACGGTTCCCGTACAACAAATGGCTGATGTTGGGCAAGTATATTCGATAATATAAATTGTCATGGATCCTCGCACACCGCATACTAGCACACTTTTATGTCATGTAAAACACGCAAAAAGAATAAAAAGGAACATATATACGGTCGAATTAAGAAACATTCATTTTTGGAAGTCGGTTAAAAATCACCGCTTAATTGCTTACCGGATTCAATTTTAATTATTTGGTACTCGTAACTTCCTCTGTTATAATTCTCACGGTAAGTTAATAATATAATAATCATATTATATGTTTCAGATGTATATAAGTAAATGCATTAAATACTGATATCTATATATTAATACGCCGGCGAAAAAGCATTTCTCCCGGTTGTAGTTGATATGGGGGAGGAGCGTGGAATACCAATATTTTTTTTTAATATCAGCTTTAGCATTTAGCTTTCATCTTACATATTTTTAATAAATAAAACGCTACGCACACTACAATATTTTGACATGACACGATAATCATACACGAAATACCTCTAGCACATTGAAACTTCTGAGGGTCAGTGTGATAATATGTGCTGTATGATTGTATTATGGGAACGAAACAGCTAGGCTTAAGTGGCATAGTTCTAAATAGATCGATTTCATCCAAAATGTTTTTGTTCTGAGAATTTGGAAAATCTTTTGCTTTTGTCTTTCGACTCTTATTCTTAAATACCGTAGCCTCAAAAAAAACTCGCTTGTAACAGCGTTGCGCTGCGTTTCGACTTTCGAAGTTTTGACTAGTGAGTGAGTCTAACAACAGAGGCTCAATTCTCTATACGGTGCCACACCTCATTCCATATTTTTTATTATATTTAAGGGTCAAGCGAGCAGATGAGTTACCTGACGGAAAGCAACTGCCGTCGCCCATGGACACTCGTAACATCCGAAGAGTCGCAAGTGTGTTGCCGGTCTTTATGAGGAAATAGGGAATATGAATAGGGATAGGGGGATTAGGGAAGTTGGGCCACCGCGACCGGTAAACTCACTCACTAAAAGAAACACAGCACAATACCGTTTATTACTTTCCATCTGGTGATCAGTCTGCTTGTTTGCCCCCTAATTTCATAAAAAAGCTCTACACTAAAAACATGGTGCTATTAGTCTACAAACGGTAATTTCAGGGTCACATTTTTACCTACTTAATTAAGATGGTTCACATTTTTCTGTACGTAAGGTCAAAACTAATGACAGTAGCAAACAATATTACCTAGTGACTTTGCTAAAAAACAATAGGTCATTTAGAATTATTATAATAATCATAATTAGAGAATATTATATATTAGCACAGCATAAATACAAATAGAAGTGTTAAGTTACTCAACCCCTTCTGAGTGTTCTTAAACTTACATTAAGTATTCAAGTGTTGCTGCCTTTTTTGCTACGTTGTTTGCTTATATTCATATTTTAATTTCACCTCTTTAAAAGGCTTATTCACGCTTTTGAAATTTGCACCGAATCTTGCTTGCGGGCGTCGGGTGAAAAATTGTCCAGTACTTTTGAAACTTACAAAAATTCGTGCTTGTGTACGTACATCTAAACTAAGTTTAGACTTAGTACGTAAATTTATATAATACTAGCTGTTGCCCGCGACTTCGTCCGAGTTGATTTTTCGTGTTATGCTGCTTTTGTTATGAATTTTTTTCTGAATTTTCTTTGCTATAAGCCTTACGGAGCCCGAGACCTTTCCAACGAATGCAAAACCGTGGAAACCGGTTTCTGCGATCTGGAGTTATACCGCCAGGAAGGAAAACCTGACTTCTTTTTATATAATAGATATACCTACCATTTTAACGGAGAGAAATGCTGTGACATAACGTAATGATTTCAAATGAATGCTTATAGTATTCGGACGAGTCTCGATGAAATGAAGAGGAATGCTCTTATTAGTTTCAGGCATAAACTTCATTTGCAGAGGGCAACAGTTTGTACCAGTTTCTCAACGGACATAAAGTGCTTCCCGCAACGAAATTAATACGGTTTATAGAGTTAAGTATGCGGTTTGCGGTTACTCACGCCACACACGACGAATATCAGCACGAAGCCAAGGAAGAACTCGATGCCGAAGCCCTGGAGCTGCGTGACGTTGGTGCCGAGCGATGTCAGCCCGAGCTTGCCGGCGACGGGGTCCGGCGTGAACGCCTTGAGAAGGCCGGATCCGGCGGCGGCTCCGGCGCATTGAGCGACCACGTACAGCACCCCGCGCACCGGCTTGATGCGCCCCGTAGCAGCCATGCCGGCCGTCACAGCGGGGTTCACGTGACCGCCCGACACGTGTCCGATAGCCTGCAAGTAACAATTAAATAAGTGGAAGAAACGAATAATTAAAATTTTACAAGCTCTGAGTAAGTACTAACTTTTTACTATACAATTCCAACAAATCTTCTATATTACCTATTTCATTGTCTAGCTAGTGTATCTAGTTACATGTCAAATCCACATTATTTTGTTTTCAAACCATTTTTCTGGTTCTGAAGCGTCCATTTACGCAAAAATTCGGCAGATTTTTAAATGTTACTTACCCGCTTCTTCTTCTTATTGAAGACATAAGTCTTCAATTAAGAGAATGTTAAGAAGCTAATGACAAGTTAAGAAGCTAAAACCATTTTGATATGTAGATACTTTGAGTCCAGGGGAAGGACCACAGGATACATTTTATCCATAAAAAATGTACGCTACCCGCGCAATAAACGAATTTTGGATTGGACGAAATTAAGATAGAATTTAATATTTAACATCATAGTTACATGAAGCCGAATAAGGAGCGTTCGTGGCCTAGTGGGTGAGACGGAAGACGTTTGGTTCGCACTCGGGAGTGTGCGGGTTCGAACCCCGGTGGAGTCGTGTATCAATGAGACATTTTCCGATCTCAAGTACATAGTGCGAATTCCTATTGTCACGGGAGAGCCATGCTTCGGTACGAATAGGCGAATCTCGGTTTATATGTCAAACTAAGCGTGTATTACATCTTACAAACAGTAGAAACTCTACCTATAAATACCATTGCGAAATAGTTTAAACAATGTTTATTATTCATGAAGTTTCCTCATAGATTGAGAAAAATCGCAATAACTTGAGTCAGAGACGATTTACCCAGAATTATAGAGTTCAGGTGCTGTAAGGAAAACCACAAGAAGCCGAAGAAAAATACAATATCCGCTGAACCTATGACTCGGCTAGCGCTTCGAGCTTAACGATTAGGTCGCGGCCTCACAATCCCGATTTTATATGAAGCACTACCTCCATAAGTACCGAACAGAACACCGTTACTTATTTTGATTTCTCTATTATTTCCCTTTAAATTGTTATTTGCTGTATGTTTGCTCATATGCCCTTAATTTCGTCTTTAATTTTCGAGTGAAAAATGTAATTATATTACACCGTAAAATTGAAATGTTGTTTTAAGAGAACATGGAAATTTCTATGGGTGTAAACTTCGATCAAATATTGTAAAGATTCACAGTTGCCATCTAAAAAGTGGCACCGGCTAAACGGCACTTAAGCGCTTTTCTGCTCCTAGCTACTCCGAGACCGCGATTTTAACTTTTGTACGATTTTGAGCTTTAACTCATTAAGTTAAGTTTCAAAGATTTTGATTTAAGTTGTTTTGTGTCATATAGTCTTGGTGCCATTATTTTATTAAATTTTAAAAAGGGATCTGTGTATCTTATTAATATTTAAACTACCGCATTTTAATATTAGTTTGCTACCCGCGTGCGTTCCGGTCACTAGGTTCTTAACTCTACATTACGATGCAATGTCCTTTGAACATAATATATATTAATATTACGCTTCTCTGAATAAGATGTCCTTGTTTTATTTTGCAAAGCTGTGAGTTAACAACAAGTTATGATGACTTACTTCCTGGGACTATGACATAATAGGAACTGATGTTGTGGATAGATTTGTGATACCACTCGATTTACTGAATTTGTTGCTGTAAATGGATATTAGAAGAACACCCGGATGATGTGCAATAGGGTGCATGTTGGTGCGCACAGCGCGCACGGTGACAAAAATAGAGACAGTCGGTTGCTTTTTCCATACAAATTGTCACTTTTTTAAAAGACAGGTGGCGTTCATCCGGCGTATAAAAATGTGTTTATCTGTCTACCAGTCTTATACTTATTACGATAAAATTTGATATTATACTCGTATAGGGAATTATTTTAGACCCGGCAAAGGATCAGACCCGGAAAATTGATTCATTAATAGTTCCAAAGATGCATTCTTTCAAGTTGACGCCATATCACACTAACTACGACTAATAACACAATATGCGTATGTATTCTGTGGCCATACTTACAGAGACGATAGCGAAGACAGATAGACCGAAGGCGAGCGCTATGAGGACGATGTTGGGCGCCGCGTCCGTGCCGTGGGTGACGTTGATGCAGGCGCCGCAACCGAACAGGTTTAGCAGCAGGTTACCTGTACAAACAAGATAATAATTAATGTAACTTTTTTAAGGCAGTGACCCGCGAGCGTCGACGAACGGGCTCATGGCTCTAATCCACTAGGTTTTAGGTCATTTACGTCTGCTACTTTCATAGTCTACTCTATATGAGGGACATATATACTGCATAGGTGCGAATTCATAAGAAACAAACATTTTTGCTCTACTTCTAGACTACTAGCGCGTCCAAATTGTAGAGATGAACTAATCTACAATTTGGACGCGCTATAGTCTACACGCTATAATTATTCTTTGTAAGTTCTAAAGGTTTTAGCTCTTCTACTTTTATAGGGAAGTCTCACAGAGGTGAGCACTGACCCCTATTATTTATGCAGAGTTCAGTGTATCTAATGGACACATACGCGCCCTGAATCAATCAGCCATTTATTTTATTGCGAATTTAGGTGTATTATTTTATTATTATTTATTAGGGGTTAAACATTCATTACAGTAATTGAGTCCCTCTAAATTCTGCCAGAGCATGCAATATTAGATTTTTTACATACTTAATAATTAAATCTAACAATAACAGTAAAGCTAATACTAAAAAAAGGATAAATAAATGTTTTGAATTTATAAAATAAATATTTGCTTACACTAATAATACAAAAATTATCAGCTTAATAATAATAATGGACTTTAAAAATCCATGAGTTGTATTAAGATGTAAGTATTGTTACTGTCATTTCCGAGACACTGGGCCAAGTGCAAATATTTAATAATTTACAAACATTTCGGATGCACTACCTTTCATGTCTAGGACGCGCTATATCGTCTGCACCCTAATTATTTGCTAGAAACTGCTTCCAGCAGTAAGGCCGCCATTTCGAACATATTTTTATTTTTTGATATTGTGACCTTTTGGTTCGAATAAAGAGTTTTTTATTTATTTATTGTTTTGCTTTAAACCTTTTGCAATATTTTAAAGCTGCTCAAAAATTTTAACTCTAGAATATTTATTGCTATTTTTATTTAAATACAGAAATTTTATAATATTATCCTATCGTTTCCTTCGCTTTAAATATGAGGTTAAGTGTGTTAATCTTTTGCAAGATCAGTTTTACTACAAGATGCCAACAAGTGCGGTAGAGTAAAGCCATTCAAGCGATCAAGTTACACGATTACATAAGGAGGTAAACTTTATGAGTGTTATAAGATAAGTAGAAAGATAATATATACAGTATTAAATTCTTAAGTAGGTACCATATCAGATATTAATTATTACGGCTTAAGCTCCGAAAATCAGAAATTGCCGTACAAAAAAAGATGATTCACCCAAATACTTTTTAACACGAGTTAAGATAGTAACGACTAGATGTAGTATAAACATATAAAATACACATAATTTCAGTGTACATAATTATAAAATTTTTGTGTACTTGGGTATTCAGGTTAAGTAAAAAGAGTAAAAAGCCAAAAAACGCGTTAAACATTAAGCAAACCAAGGGGGTTAGCCAAGATCTAAACGTTTTCGATTCTTTGTAGAATCGTCAACAAAAATGTATGGAATTGACTAAAACGTTCGATACGCCTTATGTCAGTTCCATACAGTTTGTTTGACGATTCTACAAAGAAACGAAAACGTTTAGATCTCGACTAACCCCCCTGTTAGGTTAGTAAGGACCGGAAACGTTAAAGTAATCGTACGTACGTACAACAAATAATAATATATTTATTGTAGGTATTTTCAGTGAAAGTTTGCTTAAAAAAATATTCGCAGCTTAATTGTAAAGACAAAGATCATTTTGGGTGAAATTCTGTTGTACACTACATGCCTGTAGTTATTACTTATAATAGTTAATAAATATTGGAGTATACCAAAATATCTACACGGTACTGTGTTTATGAATGACTACTGTAATCCGATGTAACTTAGGATAATAAAAATTTTGAGGCTGCGGAAGGACTTGTATATTCAAATTTTATTCTTCATTAACCACTAGCATTAACCACTATTTAGCTACTTACCAATAAATTCAGCTAGCAAGGCCTTGCTGAATCCCGCCGCACCCCCCGACAGCTCGTCCAGCCCCAATCTGTTGCCGAGTTCACCCATGTTTCTGTAAAAAAAACATAATTCGTAAGAATTAATTTAAATATTTGCAAGAGAACTAATATTTTTCACGACAGTTGTTTAGTGTTCATAGATTTTAAGAGTGGTTGTTTTACCACCGCCTTTCAAAGTGGGCTCACGTGTAGGCTATCCATAACTTATCTGTGAAATTAAGAGCCTTCGCAACTTTTT
This sequence comes from Cyclargus thomasi, assembly GCA_026546445.1. Lineage (NCBI taxonomy): Eukaryota > Metazoa > Arthropoda > Insecta > Lepidoptera > Lycaenidae > Cyclargus > Cyclargus thomasi. Next base: position 4,992 of record JAOTAV010085122.1, on the reverse strand, counting down.
GATATCTGCCGTATAGACTACCCAAGATTAATTTGACAGGTGGACTGTGAAAAATCTTTCAAAAAATATTTGAATAGCCTATCTGACACTAATCAGGAAATGATGCAATAGAAGGTATTATAGCTTTGACGGATAATAGTACAAACGCCGCCAGCATTGACGGCCAACTGACAGGCCGGTAACGATGGTAACCCTCATTTCCGACAGACCGCAGTCACACCAAAGGCCCGGTTATGGCGCTTGTGGTTAAGCTATAAAGAAGTAGGTGACAAACTTTCATGTGATTTTATTATGTCATTAATGAGGTACTCCTCTTTAATGGCATAATAAAGTCACATGAAACTTTGTATTAATTCTTATCCATATATTTTGGTAAATCGACAGAGCTATAACTTTTTTATTGCGCTTTGGCATGGGAAACGGATGATAGTAGACTTGATAATAAAATGGTAGTTTTATCTAAAAGTATTTAGATATCTGCTACTATTAGAATAGTAGTTATTCGGTCTTTTGTACCATCGCAGAAACCGAAACAAATAGTCAGTTCACAGACCTATGTCGATTGGTAGGAATGTGGCAATTATTCTAGGTGTGTATGTCGGCTGTGTTTGGCATAATACGACCAACTTAGTTATATTCACAATCTGGCTCCGTTCTAACTTCCCTGATAGTATATAGTACAGAGCGTGTGTAGCCTAGTGAGTAAGACCTTTGGTTCGCACTCGACCTGCTTGAACCTGCACCCTGCAGGTTCAAAACCCCGGTGGAGGCGTGTACCAATGATTTCCGATCTCATGTATGATATACGATCTCAAGTACATATTAGGGATGCTCATTGCCGTGGGAGAGCCATGCTTCGGCACGTACGGGCAGGCTCGAACGGAATGATATCACGGCCTCTCAAAAAACTGGTATGAAATGGCGTTGTGCGGTGTTTCGTTTAGTGAGTGAGTTTCCTGGTGGCCGAACCTCCCTAATCCCTCGATACCTATTCCCATTCCCAATTCCCTACTCCCTCATAAAGCTTGGCAACGCACTATCCGGCATAAAACGGTAGTTGCGCTCAGGTAACCTGACTGCACGCTTGCTCCCTAAATATCATTAAAAAAAAATCATAACAAAGAGGATATTTTGTATATGAGAGTTTAAACAGTAGGTATGGACTACATGAACTTCAAAAAGCACAGCCCATTTACATAATATTCTCATCCAGAACTAATTATTCTAACAGAAAGGTTATAATTTTCACTACATTGTGATGACAGGAAGGAAATGTACTAATTGGGGGGAAAGCATCACGCTTCGCTACACAGGTGTAGGGTCGGTAGGTACTATTTCCTGCTATCGAATCTGTTCTTTGTTTACTCTATGCAAATTAATCGAGATCATTAATCTGTGCGTGAACTCAAACGACTCAAAGCATGCTCTAGCCTATAATTAATTTCAAGATTGTATCTATTTCATGGCTTCACGGATGGATACTTTATTATTTGAACAGGCCCATCCAATCAATTCATTTGGTAACTACTGAGTACCAACTACTGATTTTGGAAGTTCTTTTTTTATATCTAGGGACGCTTCACACCACGTCAGATTTCCATGGTAAGGACCAGAAGGACTTGTGTTACAAGTACCATACGGACAACGGAAATATATTTAATACTTATATACTAAACACATATTCAAGATTTTTATTATATGATACACATATTTAATACACATCCAAGACCAGTAAAATTAAAAAACTTTTGCTCTGTCGTCGGCGGTGTCAAGTCAAATAAAGGACATAAAACCCCCCCTCGTCTGGTTGATGTGACCATTATCTAACCAGATTGGATTATTTTTCATATCTTAAGGTAAAGATATCCTTGCTCGTTATTCCTTGCTCGTGCCTTGATTGGCACTAAAATCATCATTTTAAATTGTGTGTGGCCGACTCTATAGACAAAAACTGTGTATATAGTCACAGGTTTATTTCACATCCAACCCTCAAATTCTAATATCCGCCAAAGCGACCATCTGCTAAAAAACTTGTCAGTATTTTCTGGCGTCAATCCAGTAGTTTACCATGACCGAGCCGTACAAGACTCGCATTGACATTATAAACGCACATACCCTTATATGTAAATTCTGGTTTTTACATACAATTCGCGGTAAACGATCGTAAATAAGTTTTTAAGGGCACCGCTGTTATTCGCGATGGTGATTATTCGAAAATGTTTTGGGCATAATGTTTACAATGCAGGTTGTTATCGTGAGTACCTTGATGTTGAGGGGGGGAAGACGGGTCACCTGGTGGAAAGATTTTAAGAATTGCAAGTGCGTTGCCAGCCTTTTATAAGGAAACAAGCTAGGGAATATAAAAAATATGTATAGAGAATGGGGGTACGGAGATTGGTCTCCGGGAAACTTTTAACTCTATGAAACGCAGTAGGAGCGCCAATTTTCTGTAAGGCCGTATTTCTCTGGTCAAGTTAGCCCATTCGAACGAAATAAAAACTCCTATTGAGAAAAGTACACAGCCTAGCTTAGGTAGATATCCTTTCAATAATTTATATAAGCCACGCATGACACAGTATTTGCTTTACATTTACAAGTTGCTAATGATTTATGCAGACAGGGGAACGTAAAGGTATTTGACAAGCTAAGTCAAAACTATGCTATAACTTATAATATGTAAATTGGACAATACTATTTCCCAAGTATTTGTGAACTGTAAATTAGGCAAATTAATACACTTCTAGTTAATGTGATTATTCGTTATCACTTGAACGGTTAAAGAATTTGTAGATGAAATGATTGTCGAGGAACTGACACGATTGTGATGGTGATTGTTTGAAGTTGTTTGAAATATATGAAAAGAGTTTTTTTTTTACTCCTTTATCTTCATAGTCAAAAACACATTCGACAACTTTGTTGTCGATGTACGTAAAACAAAACTAAGTGGAAAATAAACACTATAATTATAAAGATATTTCAGACGATATCGTGGTTAATGACGATTGATTTCTTATACAAAGTCATTACTTTCACGTCAAAGTACACATTAAAAGAATACATTGTAGAACACTGAGCAATGTGTGTACAATTTTACGTAGGATAGAGAGTAGGGCATTTTGTTAAATAAAACCCGAGTACCCGGGTTTTTCGGGTATTATTTAAATTTGAAATAATTATAATCTTCATATATATTATTTTTCTGTAACTCCAATATTTAGTCAGTGTAAAAGAATGAGAAAAAAAAATAGCTTATATATTATATTTTTTTAATCACATTGTTTTAATTGAATTCTCAAAAAATATATCAACTTTTTTTATGTAACATTTTAAAACAAATCTTAAAATACTTTAATCGTCGTTGCCTAAATAGTTTCATCGTCGTTGCTTAAAATATTTGTAACAACTTTATTTTTCACAATCAGTCTTTGATAATCGAAGCTCGAGAAACCCGGGTTTCCAATTTTTCGAATTCGGGTTTTTTGTGATCCCCAAAACCATGGTTTTCCCGTGTTTTCGAGTTTCGGATAAACCCGATAACACAAGGGAGCCAATTTTCTGGACATAATCTTCATAATTTTAAAATCCGTGCCAGTCTCAAAAATGTTAGATAAACTCATGATTAAATTAGCTGGTACTTTACTTTAAAATTATAAAGATTGTGGACAGCAAAAACTGAGATTTAGAAACAAATCTTATTAAATACTTTTGAGTTTGTTGTAGTTTATTTTATTGTTTTAATTTTTACCTTGGAAGTCGGTTTTAAAGGTTAATTAATGTTACAGCTTGTATAGTTAGACATCGTGTAAAAGCAGTCAACAAAATCTTTTTCATTTACACTCGAAAAGGTTTTTCACTTGGCACAGTAGTATGAGAAAACACATTTTATTATTACAAATTATCTCGTGAAATACTAGCTAATACCTTCAAAGTGTTATAATACTTTAACCTGCCACTCCTTATTATTTTATCAATTGCATGTAAACAATGATAAGATTTTAATTGATATTGCTCAATACTTTCCAATACGTTATGTGATAAAAAAAAGTCTGAAATAAGGTCGCAGATATACCTAATTATTTTCATTAAGGGCCTTTATATACTTCATGATAAATGCCGTATTGGCTATCCACATTTATCTGACAGATAGTTTATGGCGAATCTGTCAAAAATTTGTGGATAGCCAATCGAAACTTTATCGGTAAGCGGTAAAACAGGCCTGTCTTTTAATATTTTCGTGGTCGGCTTCTAAGTTGTTTGACGAAAGTTTATATACAATCAAGAGTTTTACCATTAACGATTAATACGATTGAACTTTAAATGCGTAAGTCGTAACACAATGACGATATTGAGTTAACATTTAATGAACGGTTAAATAAAACTAAGATTAGTCCTAAAAAGAAAGGCAAACCAGCGGGGTTAGCGGATCCTCGTCGATACTTCGGAGAAAGATAATGACAGTTTCTCACTACGTCAAAATTTGTTATAACCGAGGATGGCGTTACTTCTCGACTCAAATTTCAATGTCGACAAAAGACAGAAAATCCCTTCACAGCATCGGTAATAATACCACAAGTTTTAAAAGTCGCCATGCTTTACTAAGGACTTTCGATGTCGGAAAAAAACAAGATAAGAAAGACCTTTCTTTTCCGATCGCCATGCTCGGGATGGTAGAGAACTGTTAGTTTATCCTGAAAAACCAACAAAACTTCTATACTTTCGTACGTCTACTGACGGTATACTAGCCCTTCAGGAATGTTTAAGTTGTGGAAAAGTGTCTATGATAGAGTTGACATGAGTTTTTTTAATCTCTTTCCTGTAGTCTAGAGCAGGACTTCCTAACCAGAGGGGGGGGGGAGGAATATATTCTTATTTCTTACAATAGTAAAATAAACGTTTTATTTCTAAAATACAAACCTAAAATAAAAGTATTAAACTATATAAACATTCAATATTACAAAATACAAACTTAAAATAAAAGTATTAAAACTATAA
>JAOTAV010085111.1:0-12032 GCA_026546445.1 Cyclargus thomasi | reverse complement strand
ATGATTCAATTCAGAGTAAAAAGCGTGGGGTGCTTAATATTTTTAAATATTACAATCACCTATGAGAGGATAGTTATAAACTACAGTAAAATGCACCTTAATGCACCAAATAACTTAAATTTTATTACAATTTTATTTTGAGGTTACAGGCCGAGCTAATAAAAGCGTGTTAAAAAGGATTTCGTGTATCATATCGTGTCATGTCAAAATATTGTAGTGTCCGTGTTGTAGTGTGCGTAGCGTTTCATTTATTAAAAATATGCGAGATTAAATCATATTTTAAAATAATTTTTGTCACTCGCTCCTCCTCCTCACTACTGGGATAAATTTCGTGAACGTGAACGTAAGAGAGCAGAACTGTATCAATTTATACTTAAAGAAAACATCGTTTAGTCAATTACGGTAAAACGTAAATAAATTCTGTATTGTGCTGCAGCTACAGCATTTTTAGCATTTTCTCTGACGAAATTACAACGTATACATCGTTAATTAATCTTAAAAATTATATGTTATTTTCAGGCAAGGTGTCAATAGCAAATAATCTGCTTTGGGTAGAGCCGATGACCCCGAACGATCTGGAGTTAGCTGAACTTGGGAGACAGCATTCAGTAAGACTTCTCACTAGTATCTGTACTATAAGAAAAAATATGTTTATAAGCGAATGAAGGAGTTTTATCTGGTATGTCAAGCAATAGGTAGTTCTAATGTAGACGTCCTATGTAGTGTCTATAAATCAACTTTTCTGTGACAAAATATCAAAATATTTTGTACTTCGATATATTACGAAAATATTAAGGTTGAAGGGCGCAGAAACTCACGGGGTATTCTCCTTTACTACTTTTATGAAGGAGCTATGTAGCAAGCGAGTGAGGATAGTTGAGAAAATAATAGAACAATACAGTACAGTAACATGGGACGGACTCTTGCGTAGGACACTACGTGTGTCGACACACTGGCCCCGTCCCATGTGCAGGGTACCTCGAGCTGTGCGGCGCAGCTGCAAACCAAGCAGAGAACCTCAAACGGCGCAAGTACGACAATATAAGCGGAGACCTCGTATATGAGCCGTTTGGGGTGGAAAATCTAGGCTTGTGGGGTCCGGAGGCGCATAAGCTTTTTGCAGAGATTTCCCAAAAGCTTATAGAAGCCACACGAGACCCCAGAACCAGGAGCTACCTGGCACAACGGATAGCAATTGCCTTCCAACGATGCAATGTCATTAGTTTCCTTAGTGCTCCTCTGTCAGATGAGGACGAGTTAGGAAAAGTTTTCTTTTTATAACTTTATTTTTTAAGTCCGTTTATTGTTAGTCTTTATTAATTTTAATTAAAAAAATAATGTTATAATTTAAATGATTTTATACAATAAAGTGCTTCTTTATAACACTGTAAATATAAAATCAACCTTTGTAAACATGTAAATAACTATTTTTAAAACTTATGTAATTAATAATTTAGAAACTAAAAATATGGACCAAAATAAAATAAATTTCTGCTAAAATAATAAAACTTGTGACTGAGGTCACTACAGGGTGATTAAAAACATTACGTTCAAATTATAGATCGGTCGATTCTCGCATCCGATATTTTCCAAGGAAGGTGGTTGGCCACCGACCACGGAGAAACTGATGAGGGCAGTTAGCAGGCGAGAGGGCTACTCCCAGTCCCGGTTGCCAGCTTTTACTGAAGAGGAAAAGAAGTTTGTCCAAGGTACGTAGCGTGCATATTATGTTTTCTGTAGCGGGAAGTTGGGCTATATGGGGTAGTAAGCGTGTCCCCAGCATTACGAAGTATTTTCGTTTTTGATATAAAATTTGCCTAAAGAGAACAAACAAGTCACCTGATAGGAAGCAACTAGACACGATTACGATGTAGTTTTCGACATCGTAAAATTAATTTGGTACAACTCCATAGTAGACTAATCTGCTCTATCTTTTTGGAAATCGTCCACGGGAGAAGGGAGACGAAGACAAACTAAATTTGAAGACAACATTACGCACAGTCGCATATTACAAAAATTTCTGGACATAAAAATTCTCACGGCTTTCAGATATTAATAATTGTAATTTTTTTAATGATATTTAGGGCAAGCGAGCAGACGAGTTTCCTGAAATTCAACTCGAAATAGTCTCGATTAAACATGAAAATTAGTGTTTTTTATGTTTAGGGTCAAGCGAGCAAAGAAATTACTCATACACGTATATGCGCATCACACACGTACACGCTTCCACCCGGGTTCGAACCTGCACAGTGTAGAGTGCGAACTAAAAGTCTTTCTCACTAGATCACGGACACTCAAAAATTCGGATAAAGTGCGGCCGGGGTTTATAACTAAAGAATAATACTGTAATAACTAAACTGCCTATGTACGCGACGCCTTAGTGCCAATTTACACTTAAATTATTTAGGTTGCGAGTTAACTTACGCGATCAGTGAGTTTAGTTATTTTTGACATTTGAACGGCAAAATCGAGTTAAGTTGTAAGTTGTCCATTAAATTGACTTAAATAGAACGCGATCCTATTTTTCGGCGAGTTAAGTGCGATGTGTCACCCCTCTCGCGTCTCCCGCACCCCGCCAACTTAACACATTAGCGTGTAGACGTTTGAGTTTAGTACAGTTCATATTATAATATTTCATTTATCAAAAAATTTAATACAATAGGTATTTAGTTGAGTAAAATATTAAATGTAATTAATTTGTAGGCAATAATTGAGCAATTTATGGAGACTTATCTTGTTATTGAACCAGCAACTTATGATTACTTAACTCGCCTACGTTTGAACGTCACTCAATACTTATTACTTAATTTTTAGCTGACCGGTTTATTAACTCGCTACTGTACTTAATAAAATGTAAACCGGGCCTAAACTCAAACGTCTAGACGCTGGTGAGTTAAGTTGGCAGGGTGCGGGAGACGCGAGAGGTGTAGCACTACACACTGAACTTGCCAAAAAATAGGATCGCGTTCTATTTAAGCCAACTTTATTAACAACTTAACTCGGTTTTACCGTTCAAACGTCAAAAATAACTAAACTCGCCGATAGCGCAAGTTCACTCGCAACTTAACTAAATTAAGTGTAAATCGGCACTTAGAATATTTACACTTTATTTGTGTCTCAGAGAACATGGTGAAACATAGGTGGAGGTGGAAGTTGGAACTAACCAAATAGAATATAATCATTATTCATTAATCATTACAAACTGATAACTGTCAAAATTGGTAAAGCTGTGCTTGAATAAACTTTATGAGTGTTCTATTGGTCATATGTACTGGTCTCCTGTGTTCTATGCATTCTTAGTATATATAAGTTATAACCCTTATTTGTGGTTCTATGGTACTAGTACTTTATTATTTATCATAAATAACTAATAAGGGGTATATATACAAAGTACTTTATCAAATTATCATAGAACAAACTTGTACTTTATTCTGTGCACAGAATAAAGTATATATTTTAAGTAGTACGTAGTAACCTATGGTATATATTCTGTGGTTCTTGGCGTCGTGATTTCGTGTTTATGAAATATGAATTAAAATTTTAGTATACTTTATTCTGTGTTTATGATCTTGTGAAAATTTAAGAGAAGGAAAGTGTGGAAAGGGTGTTGTTATATCTATTTATTTCATTCCGGAAAAATATTATTTGTTATGTTGGTGTAAAAGTTTTTGTTAAATCTTAAGATGTCTTCAGAAACTGCTCAAGTTAGTTCCTTGCCACTGCCACCTGTGCAGTATATAAATTTTTACACTGATGAAAATGTACGAAGAAACAGAGCACCTCTGCCGCCACGTCCAATACACGATTCTTATTCTATGTTTGGACACACATTCAACGCTGATGACACAATCATAAGGTCATTAGAAAGCCAGGGATTTCGACGCCTGTATCCTATGCACTTTGATAGAAGAAGGGAATTGAAAAAGCTCAACCACTCACTGTTAGTGAATTTTTTGGATTTATTAGACTTATTAGTTCACTGCCCAGACTCACCCAAGAGAGCAGAAAAAGTTGAAGATTTAAGTTTATTATTTATTCACATTCATCATCTTCTGAATGAATTTAGACCACATCAAGCCAGGGAAACGTTGAGAGTAATGATGGAATTACAAAAGCGGCAAAGAGTTGAAACTGCAATGAGGTAATTATGTTATAAATAATGATATAAAATGTTTTGCGTACATTTACACCTTTGAAGCTCCCTCTTTAAGTACAATTAAACTACTAATATATATTTATTTGTTTATGCTGTAAATTTTCTAAGTCCATTTTTGCACAACTTTATGTCATTATTAAAACATTTTCAGATTTCGAAAACATCTAGAAAAAGTTCAGGATATACTCCAGAATGCTCTTCAAAGTTTGCCAGACCAAAACGACTTAGAAACAAACTTCAAAGTACCTGCAGAAATTTTAGAACAGATGGACTGTGGTCCAAATGACAGTCAAAATCAAGATCCATGCTATGACTTAGATAGAATAATGTGTAATGTAGTTGACAATATGAGATAAGAGTAGCATTCTTTTGTCTATTAAAAGTATAAGCCATTTAACTAGTATATGTTTGTACAATCAGGGAATCTGAAACAGAGCCAGATTGCGAATCTAAGTAAATTGCTTGGAATTGGAACATGGAATTACAGTATATATGTTGATGGCAAAGTGTATATAGCAGGCATTTTATACAATGCCTAGGAAATGTATAGAATGCCTGGTGTATTCAGGTAATGTATGAAATATTATAAATATCATCATCCATTACATACTTTCCCTACGTAATCTAGAATTCCACGGCTTTGTATAGATATAGTATATTCTCCCAGCAATGTGAAAAAGGAACTGATCTTAAAATATGTTAGTATATTTTGTAAAGTATAAATAGCAAAATATAAAGCATTATTTGAGCTGACATTAACCGACAAATGGAGGTAACAAGATTTTCGCCAATATTTAATATAATTTTTATGTTTACATGAACACTGGTGTTCCATTCTTAAGATATATTCTTTTGTATAAAATTAAAACGGACCAAAGAAAAAATGACCAAAACGTTTGCAAAAAAAATAGGTCTTGAAAATCTTGTGTGAGATTAGGTGAGGGAGAGAGGGGAAGGAGTTAGGGAGGATAGGTGAAAAGCCTCAAAATTGTAGCACACGATTAATGTATGTAACCCTAGTCCCTACATACAGCTTGAATTGATAACCTTCCATTTTTGAAGTTGTTTGACTTAGGTGGTATCAACTACCGATAGAAATATTATTAAGGATTTCATACATTGCCTGACTACAGAATTGGCATTCTTTAGAATGCCTAGGCAATCTATAAAACTATTTTATACTTGATAATATTTTTGGCATTTTATACATTTTCTAGGCATTGCATTGTATAGAATTTCTGCTTATTATATACATTGCTGGTAACATATATTCCAACCAAATGACTTAGGTCTGTCAACTGTCTCTCTTTTAATGTTTACCATGGTACTTGCTTTGTAAAATAATTTGTTCAGTAAAATATACGGTAGTCGTAACATAAAGGAGAAATAAAACATTTTTCATAAATCAAGATTATTTATTGTGAAGGTATTTCAACTCTTATGATGTCTGCTTACTATAAGACTCTGAAATAAAATTTTCTTTGACCACTGAGCAGACTATAATCACGCAGGAGTCCCTTAATTTCTGCTGCTGTAGATACTACATTATAAGTATACTTACAATATGCTGCCAAAGTTTCTGGATTCTACTGCGCTGTTCTAAATCACTTGACATGATAACTTACATTTTTACCAGTTATGTAGTCTGTTCAAACTGCTGTCAGGGTAGATTATTTGTAAAATACATTCTTTTGTAGCAGAACTCTTATTATCGCACACAGCTGTTGCACTATAATACTTTATATTATTACTAAAATAATTTAACAGTATAAGTACTACTACTGCTACTGCGAGCCCCATCGTCAGCAAAATTTCGGAGGAATAAACAGTTAAATATATATATACTTACCTTTACTGAGTTCTCAGGAGTTCAGGTGAATGAAGTACCCATCCTGGAAAAGACCTCATGACTGAAAAACTATAAAACTCCAATGCAGCAGAAATAAAAACTGTCAACAAAAAACGAAACATTCAAACTCCTCAAATCATTCATTCCAATCCAAGGTCAATCATAAACATACAAGTCTCCCAAGTTAGAACTTCTCTTGTTAACTTTAGTCACATTATCTTCTATGCTTAAATGCAACTTGTCATTTTATTTTTCCAGTGATCTATAACTTGAGGAGACCAAGTCTTAATTATAAATGATAGCCAATTAATAGTTGTTTCGTCGTCTGTATTGGCCACCACTGTTTCGGAAGTCTCTCCTTCCGTAACCACCTCTACCCCTGCCAGAATTAGGACCAGAAAATCTTCCACCGGCATTGTTTAATCTTGAACTATATTTCCCAGAAGGTGGAGTATACATTTTAAGGTTTCTGTCCCCACTACGGGCACGTTTTTCAGGTGATTCATTTTGAGAGCCATTGCCAAAAGTAATTGGCCTGTGTCGCTTTGATCCCAATCCCAAATCTTTACTTATTTGGTCATTTGAAGCTGTAATCTGAAAAATAAATTATCCTGATCATATTTTTTTTTAAGAAAACTGAATTTGATTGTTCTTTTGAAACTTTACAAGTATATTATGTAGGAATGTCTGTTTGTAATATTGAAATAACATTTTTTTAGTATTTTTAATGTTCCAGAAATCACCAATAAGCCAAAACGGCAAAAGATCAAGTCTTAACAACTATTAGAAAAATGTGAAAACAGCAGCTCAGGAACAAAATTTTAGGTCTCTAACTTGAGAAATTATGAACTTTCGTAGAAAAAATTATTCAAACTATAAGCCCCTTTTCACCCTCTTAGGGGTAGAATGAACAACAAATGCTTAAACAGTTATCCATATATTTTGAAGCAGTAGCTCAGAAATAAAATTTATGTCTTTAACTGAACAAATGACAAACTTTCAACCCCTATTTCACCTCCTTAGGGGTAAAATTTTTAAAATGCCTTTCATAGCAGGTGTTTACCTAATAAAACAATCCTACTCACCAAATTTTATGGCTGTAGCTTTAACAGTTTTTGCTCGGCGAATATGAATCACTCAGTCAGTCAGGACAGGTTATTCTATATAGATAAGAGTTGCTTAAGCCGTAATAGGAACATATTGCAGCTACGTATACTCGTAGCTTTAACGTATAGCGCGTAGTCACACATAAATAGTACACATACATTACATAACGCCTACGACACCAACGTCTATAAATAATAAACGCTAGGCATTATTATTTAACGCGAAGGTTATAATACCCTTGTCAATCGTTGGTGTTTATCCTTCTAAAGTCGCTAACTATTCGCTCGTATGTAGATACGAGGCGCAGCTTCGTAATTCATAGCTAAAACTGGCTTTGAATTATAACAATTACGAGTATGAAACGCTAAGCACTATCATTTAGCGCGAAGGTAATTTAAAATTCTCTGTCAACTGTTCCTGTTTATCCATCAAGTGTTTCTTATGCCGGTTCTTGTAGTACGAGTAGTTCCCGGTGATAGGATAACATGTAGACATTCTGAAGACTTTTTCAGATTTAAAAATCGAAATTAATGATTTATATTTGTATAAATTTGTATATTACGATAGCCGGATATTTTCACGGGATAAAAACTATCCTATGGGTTGTAGACTTAATAACTATCGAATAAAAAAGGCTTTTTCGAATCTGTTCATTAGTTCTGGAGATTAGCGCGTACAAACAGACAACTTTTTTTTGACGATTTGTGTTCTATTACCGTTTCTAAGCCCTACATTGATTAATTTGTAAAAATATTCATTGTAAAGACACGCCAATTTTACAGTTTTATTACATGTATAGATTACTAGATGATGCTCGCAAGAACAGTATATTTTTTTCGATACAAAAAGTATCCTATTTCTTCCCCGGTACTCAAAGTATCTCCATATCAAATTTCAGCAATGTCGGTTCTGCGCTTCACGCTTTTCAAGAGGCACTTTCACATATTTTATAAAAATAATATAAAAATAAGGGGGCAAACGAGCCAACGGGTTACATGATGGAAAGCAACTACTGCTATAGACACTCGCAACATTAGAGTTTCATGTGTGTTCCCTACCTTTTAAGAGGGAATACGCTCTCTTCTTGAACGTTTGTAGGTTTATAATGTTAGTGTAGTTGTAGTGTAGTAGACAAGTTACTTAGACGCTAACTTAATATGTCTCGTGTGCAGATGCGAGGCGAGACGTCTGCTGCGACGGCGCTGCCCGGCACAGCAGCAGCAGCAGCGGCAGGCGGCAAATCTGCGCGAGCGACGCCGCATGCAGTCGATCAATGACGCGTTCGAGGGCCTCCGGGCACACATTCCCACCCTGCCGTACGAGAAACGCCTGTCTAAGGTCGACACGCTCAAACTAGCTATAGGCTACATCAGCTTCCTAGGTGAACTGGTACGTATTATAACATAGTTTTTAATTTTTAAGAGCGCCCGAGTGGGTAGACCTCTCGAGAGGATGCAGTTAAAAATCGTGGAGGCGTGTACCAATGAGACATTTTCTGATCTCAAGTACATAATACGGCACACTCATTGCCTTGGGAGAACCATGCTTCGGCATGAATTCTTTTCTATCGTGCTCTTAGCATTAAGCTCTGACTAGCCATTAATACGGGGCTTAAAGTATATCACAACTATTACGTATAAATTAGCTCAGAGGCTTAAACGGTAGAGAAACAGACACACAACTTATGTGCAGGTACGCGCGGACCGCAGCGCACCAGAGTCTATGCTGGCCGGAGTCACAAACGCGCAGCACTCCACCAACCATCACAAGAAGGTCATCGTTAGAGGTACGTCCTTCTACACGTGTGACGTGGCAAGTGGCAAGCGGTTATCGTAAACGCCAATGTCTGCGTATGGAATAGTCGAAGGAAAAGTCACTTTATCTATTCGTAAGTAAACGTAAGCGCAGCTCTTATTAGAATCGCTTCGAAGTATGCCACTCGTTTTTGTCTATGGTTATTTTATTTATTAGAGATAGAGTATATGAAAAACTAGGTTTAGACATTCCGAAAACATTTTCTTCAGTTTTACTCAGAAATGAATGATTTTTACTATGCCCGCAACGTTGTTGTACCGATATTCGTTTATCGCGCGGTTCGAGCGTGAAGATGTAATAAACAGACAGACATACTTTGGCATTTATAAAATTAGTATGGATATGGATTAAGTATTGTAAAAATACTCAAACGATAAAAAAATAATAAGTGAACATTCTCTATGGTAATACTGAATAGGTGTGGAATAAAAAAACTGCCCTGCTTCGTCACGTATAATTAAAAAATTAAAGTCTGACACTAGTCATCCGATAAACGATTGAATGAGAATAACGTTATACGTCCGATAAAGTATATTTATATAAATAATAATTTATAGGACTCAACTGGCTTAGAAAAACTGACTGAAACTGATGACTCATGAACAAAAATTATAGTTTTTGATTTAATAAAAATCTTCATTCAAATATACCATAGACATAATATCGCTTATTATGAACTCCTTCTCAACCCCCCTTTTTAACTATTGTTTTTCCTTGTACCCGCTCTACGCCGTAGCAGCTAGAACGTCTGCGTCGTAGAGGTCTAGGAGATTTCTTAAGACGTCACATGTCTACGGCGTAGAGCCCTGCTACGGGACGTAGATTGTAACCTCGTAGACACTCGTAGTATTTATGTATGATGGTCTATTTTTTTTATAACGGCCCCTTAGAAGGGTCTCCTTTTTCGCTTTCAATAAAAAGGGCCAATTATTTGCAATAAGTTTTTTAGGTTTTTCTCATTTCCGTGGTTTTTTATGATTTCGTTGCTTATAGTTTATAAAATTTTATTGAGTCTATGCATTTAAATCGTCTCTTCTTTTGTAGTATTTCAGTATATTTCTAATTTTTTATTTCTTTCATAGTTGTTATTATTCTCTATCTATCTTTCTGTCTTATTTTCCTCACATTTTTAACTTATTTTTAACATATTCATTATACATTTATAATATAATTATCCATTTATAATATATATAAGTATAATGTAGGTTTAAATTTTTCATCACGTTGCTTAGCAGAGAGTGTCCAGCCTTTCAACAAATATATTTACTTTAATTATTTTTAACAAAGTGGTTTTGCTACTTGCGGGCATAGTGCCTTCATGTAGCGAATAATTTATGAATATAACAGCAGTAAATATTTGAACGTTTAGTTTCCAGATTATAATAACGTACTTCATATAGTTTATGAAATAAGACTTATGATACAGAATTGTCAATAACATTAACAATTAACGACATCCACAGATAGCTGTTTACTAATACATAAATTTCAAAATTTCGTCTATCGGCAAGAAAAGTGTCACATTACAAAAAACCCTAGCTTTTGGGTAAATTGAAATGTTGTTATTAAACTTGCGGTTTTTATGGTATATGAATTAAAAAACTGATTCAATTCTGTTGTAGTTTTATACCAAAAAAGCTACCATCACAAGATCAAATACAGTTGTCGATTTCCCAAAAGTAGAGTTTTTTTTGATGTGACATCTTTCTTCGAATTTTGTTATATTTGCTGAGCCTATAGCCTTCCTCGATAAACGGACTAAACAACACAAAAATAATTCTTAAATTCCGGTCTCTAGTTCCTGAGATAAGCGCGTTCAAACAAACAAACCCTTCAGCTTGATATTATTAGGTATAGATTTCTTGCGCTTAAATGTTTCATATTATCCAACTCACGAATTTACCTCTTATTTTACCTCTTTTCGCGACACCTTGTTGAGGGAGGGTATAATGGGAGGGGGAGGGAGGGAGGAGGCAGGGGGGCAGCATTGCGGTGAGGGTCGCCGACTGACACTGCACCTTGCGCCCGCGATCGATCCCACAGGAACAAACAGGTTTCTACTATCGATCTAACGATGATGAGTTCTTCTGACCTCACTGTATAAATAAGGTTCTTGTAGTGGAGCATTGGAACATGATAATCCTTAATTCAATTGTACCATCACGATCAAAGGAATTGGTTTATATTCATTTGCAGGGCAAACGTGTACACGTCAATTCCGTGTAAGTCGTGATCTGCCGGCTAGGTTGGGCGCGACCAAATAAGTTACGTCCGCAACCTGGCTATAGATCAGCTTCCCTGATTGCACGAACATGTATTTCGGAATGATCCATTGTACAAAATTTATATTTATTTGACATATTCCCACCAAATGACGTAGGTCCGTACACACATACACACACACATACACATAATTTAGTTTAACTCGTTACTTCTCAGGGAGGCGGCTAGAAGTATTTCAAGTAAGTTATATTGTATTTGTATATATATCGATGAACTGCTATTTGATGCTGGCACTACGGAACCCTAATCGCGTGCAGAGCGTTAGTTGGGAGTCTGTGATGCGCAGATGCGACCCGTTTGCGTGACCCAGGTGCGAACCGAGTTTCCCACGAGCCTGCGTGACCCATCACCCATCATGTGAATCCACGTTTTAATTACATTCCCGGATCCCCGATTCGGATGTTACTGTTTTTAGTCATCGAGCATCATCCATAATTAGCATTTTAATATATACTATAGTGAGATCGCCGTAAATTGACAGAAATATTCAATAATACGACAAAAATTGGGGGAATTTCCGTGTCAAATTATTGCCGAGTGGAAATGATTTGTTGAAAATTCAGCTAATACCCTATATAACTGTATATTAAACCCTTCATACGTAACTCAAACTCGCCCTTGGACAAAAACTCCTAAATCTCACGAATGAAACTGACCAGAAAGACAGAGATGCTCGCTAAGAAAGGATTTTGTGTAATTCTACCTATAAGCGTTGTTTTTAGGGGCTTAAAGTTTGTATGAAAAACGAAGTTTCACACGGACGTAGTCACGGGCAAAACCTAGTCTATATATATATATAGACTAGGTTTTGCCCTTTTATAT
>JAOTAV010085100.1:0-12036 GCA_026546445.1 Cyclargus thomasi | reverse complement strand
TAGGTAACTAAATTTTAAGTTATTAATTGCATGTAAACACAAAATTTAGTAGCAAGTTGCAAGTTAAAATTTAGTTAACTACTTACCCAGATAATTAGACATTTTTCTGTTTTTTTTTCTGTTAGGTTGGTAAGCGGGGCTTGTCACTTGACACACTTGGATAGATACATGTCAGGATAATTTAGTTAAATTCGGAATTGTAGTAGCATATATGACAGAATTTACGACTTCTTTACGTTGTTGATCGTTCACCTTGAGTCAACTAAAGAGCTTAATTACTTAAATATTTTTGGACATACACTTAAAATGAAATCACTCAAAATTTAGTTAACATTTAATTACCTACTTAATCACGTATTAAACGAGACATAAGCTCCTTACTTATTCTCCATTTCTATTCCGTTTCCCTTTCCTTTTATTTATTCCTTCTCCCTTATTATTTCCTTTAGTATATCTCTGTCTTCTTAGCACTGTATTGGTTTATTGGTATTTTAGTCTTTTTCAACTCACCTAGTGATGGGCAACTGTTTTTCCTTAATGGGCACCTAATTTATAATATAATAATAATAATATCTATGGACGCTTCACACCACGTCAGTCTAGCTCCAGCTAAATACCTGAAGGACTTGTATTTGCACCCTTTGAAGATGATAGCACTCTTCCCAAAATGATGAAATACGTATCAACTGAGTATTTATTTACTATTTGAGTAAAACTGCAGAGGCCCATAATACAATAACCATAAAAACCTTAAAGACTAACATACATATAAATTATACGCTTAAAACTACACTCTATTATGAATTGTCTGCGACCGAACGTTTTATTCTGGAGTCTCCGCCAAAACCTTCGGTAAACCACAGCAGTCAGACAGAAATTCCTCCACCTCGAAGGAGTTGCATTGATTAAAGCATTTTTGAGAAATTTGCTCCTAAAAAAGTGAAATTGAGGTTAAAAATTTGGTATATTCTTTGAAATGGCTTTTATGGGACTTTTTCGGGGTGTGTTGAGTTTAAGGAGTAACTTAGGCTACTTTTTAAAAGGCTTTCAAAAATAAGGAACGAGGCCAATTATTATTCATTATATGATAACGCAGACGAAGTTGCGGGCAACATCTGTAGTTTTATATTATGAAAGTTTGTGCTTGAAATTGTTGTTTCATTTTTCCATAAAAAGTACAATTAAAATATTATGTTTTATTTAAATGAAACGAAATGTTTTTATTTAAAATTTTAAAATGTTATTATTTCCATGGAATTTGAATTGCAGTAATTAAAATTCTTTTAACATCTGCTGTACCTATAGATTTTATTAAATATTTATTATTCTCGTGAAGTCAGGACCGTTGTGGCCCTGACCTCACTGCGACCCTTAAGGACCTAGGATTTATTGTGATTCCTCCTCATTAGAGCAGCGTCCCCAAATCGATAATCATAAATAACATTAAAAATAACTCATAAATTGAACGATGTGATTTGGGTTGGTGCAACGAATTTCCTCTGTACAGTATTCGTAGCGCCCAAGCTTACTGTTCCTGGTCTGTTGTAGAGCAGGACAGTCTGGAAGAACGAAAACGGGTGTTTCATCCTTCTTCTTGCAGAATCTGCAAGTCAGTTGCTAACACCTGTTCAGGGGGCTTAAGACATTTGCTACAAACGTTTATGCCATTTCTATACATTATATTCGGCGATTCTACAAACAAGCGAAATCGTTTGTCTTGAAAAAAAAACATGTTACCACAAATTAATGTTTGACGTAATTATATGACTAACAATTAATGTATATTTTAATTGTATAAAAACAATATAACTAGATTATGCCCGCAATTCCGTTGTGCCAAAATTCGTTTATCGCGTGGGAACATTAACTTTTTTCAGGGATAAAAAGTATCATAATATGTCCTTTCGCGTAATGCGAAGTATTTCCATATCAAATTTCGGCAAAATCAGTTCAGCGGCTTGGGTGTAAAGAGGTAACTAATAGAGAGACAGACAGACTCATTTTCGCATTTATAATATTAGTATTAATGCATGGCTGGGTAATGGGTTTTATACCCATTACCCAGGTAATGGGTTTTATACCCATTACCCAGGTAAAGGGTTTTATACCCATTACTCTGGTAATGGGCTTAGTACCCATTACCCAGGTAGTGGGTTTTGTAAAATACTTGTATTTTAGTAGTAGTGTGTGTGTAGTACTATATCGTCATAACATCTACATACATTGTAAATTCCCTTTGTAAACCGATTTTTAAAATTGTTACTTTGTTGTATAAATTATCGTTTCGAATATGTCCCATGTTCACCATAGTAGTGACTGATCATGGGAACCATTAGCGATCGAGGGAAGTCCTTGAAATTAGTATGGAAACATGTAGTGATTTTTAGAAGCATCCTAAGTAAATACTACCAAAAATTAGACTCGGTACCAAGTTTTATGATGGTTCCGATGGTGCTAAGAGAACTCCGGATTCCTTATAGATACAAGTTTGGGGGTTTCAGCATTGTTTTAAGAACAGTAAGCAAATTATATTCATCATCATCATCATCACTCCCATCACACCATACATCATTACATTATGTGCCCAGAAAACTTTAAAATTCATATGGAAAAAAATGTGGAGATTTTGGTTTCCTAAGAAGCATGCCAAGTAAATGCTACCAAAAAGTATTATTTGGTACCAAGGTGTACCATGGTTCCGAAGGTACTGAGAGAACTCCTTATTCCACAGAGATAGAAGTTTGGGGGTTAAAGCGTTGTTATAAGGTCTAAAAGCAAATGCTACAAAGCAAATTATCATTGTCACTCCCATCATCAAATTATGACCCTAGAACACCTCAAAATGTATATAGAAACCTATGGCAAATTTTATTTTATTAGAAAAATACTGAGCAATGCTACATTTTTGATAGCATTGTTCAGTTCTTCACATAAAGTAAAGCAAGATTTCGTACCACGGTATACCATAGTTTTGACTGTGCTAAGAGAACTCTTGATTCCTTATATAGACATAATTTTGGGGGCTTTGATGTTGTTTTAAGAACGCAACGCCGATGCAATGCATCACTATCTAAATTTCTAAACAATCACATCAAAAAAGTATATTAATACTTTTAATAGTATTTTAGGCACTTATTGTACTGACAATTCCTTCGATTTCAGAAGTTTATAATACACAATTACATGTACATAAAACACTAACATAGAATAATATTTAATAACACACATATATACTACATACATATATATGTGTGTATATATATACACACATAATTATGTGGTATGAAATAAATATTATTTTGTTCTAAATAGGGCTTTTTCAGATTTTGGCTAAACCTCAACTATTTGAAGTCGGTGCCAGTCCCAAAGATTTCAGATTAGCTCATGATTAAATTGTGTCCAGAAATAGTTGAGGTTTAGCTAAAATCTGAAAAAACTTTTTTAGAAACTAATATAATCTTATTAGATATATATTTATAAAATTCTCGTGTCACAGTTTTCGTTGCCATACTCCTCCGAAACGGCTTAACCGATTGTGATGAAATTTGTTGTTTTTACCCGGTATCTATGAGAATCGGCCAACATCTATTTTTCATCCCCCTAGAAAATTATTTATACGGCAAAACAACGTTTGCCGGGTCAGCTAGTTATTTTATACTTTTCAGTTTAAAGAAGTTTATTTTTTTTTGGTTTTTTTCCTCTCCCACAACCACTTATCCGACGATCAGAAAGTGATGAAACAGACGCTCAATTTTTTAAATTCACCGTTAATTTTTGTTCCAGATCTTCATCCATAGCGACCCCAATGAGCTGTACAAGTACGTGCCCCAGGACATGCTGCCCACGGAGTATGGTGGCAAGGCTGGATCCATGGAGGAGTTGAGCAGTAAGTGTTCATATTAGCTTTCATCTGCGCTCGTGTGGAAAATACTAATATTTTCGCGTAAAAATACTAATACTTTTAGAACATGTTGTTTTAACATTTGTTATTACTAATAATAATATCTATGGACGCTCCACACCACGTCAGTCTAGCCCCGTGCTAAGTACCCGAGGGACTTGTATTACAGGTACCAGACAACGGAAATATATTTAATACTTTTATACTATACACATATTTAATACACATCCAAGACCGAGGAACATTGAAAAACTTTTTGCTCCGTCGGCGGGAATCGAACCCGCGACCCCCGGCGTGAGGCACCAAAGCGCTCAACCACTGCGCCACAGAGGTCGTCAGAGGAATAAAGTATAAAACAAAACATCGTCTTTCTCTCTTAACACTCACGACCGTCATTCATATGCCAGGTGAAACAGAACGCGGAATCGCCGCCAAAACAGTTTTTTCTTAATAACTCGATAAAAAAAAAACAAAATTGAAAAAACCGCTTCTACTTTAACCCGGTATCAGAATTTTGTATCGTGTGCTAAAATACTGAGTCCGTCGAATGCGCCGTTTGGCGAAACGAAGAAATGTGCGTGAAAATTAGAGGCATCTTTGTGATTTTTTTTATCGAGAAAATTTTATGCTATTGTGTTATCGCTACTACAGGAGGTCACAAATATAGTGTAGTATCTATGTTTCAAAAATAAAACGATTCGTAACTTATTATCAAGTATAAAAAGGAATTATGCAATAGTCAATTTCGCTTTTATCGCCCTCTTAACCGACTTTTTCTCGGTCACCGTGCTAAGCCCCGTCACGTGAAAAAAATATCTCCTTTTTTACGTAAAAACTTCTTCAACTGGACTCAATGGTCCATTTGCCACAGTAAAAGGCTATATGTTTGCAAAATTAAAAAATAAACGTCACATTAAATACCAGTATTGGCTGAAATCGCCCATACCGCGGTAATAGCGGTATTCGGCCACTCATCTCGACCGTTTCGTTTAGACATTATATGAAATGGCTGACCCCAGTAGGGTTGTCAACTCTCAAACCAATCAAGTCAAATAAACCAGCTTAGCTGGACTTTTTTTGTTAAAGGTCGAACACCTTACAATGGCAGTAGTGTACTGCTGGTACTCGGTGGAAATTTATTGTTTTCGACAAAGTACACTTTTTAACTCACTTCTAAATAGGATATTATCCATACTAGTCCTTACTATAATATTATAAATGAGTAAGTGTGTTTGTTTGTTTGATCTGATTGATTGAAATCGAAGGAAATATAACTTGAAAAGGTGTGTTACGTTAAAGTTATAATAAAATTTCGTAAAAATCTGTAACCTAGACAAGGTTACAGATTTTACGACGTGCATATTAAGTAGATTTAATTTTTTTATGATTATTTAGAGGGCAAGCGAGCAGGCGAGCTACCTGATAGAAAGCAACTGCCGTCGCCGTGGACACTCGTAACCTCCGAAGAGTCGCAAGTGCGTTGCCGGCTATCTATTTTAAACGCCCATCAAATGTAGGGACGGGACAGCTTGTTATCATTTAAATTATACAAGCAAAGCTAAAGTCGGGATACCCTTTGATCAAATCAGACAATAAAATCTAACTGTTTCCGGCTTTATCCGGACGTGGCAGCCCTGGGCCGGAGGGTTGCCACGTCCCGGCCGTTTTAAACGACTATTTATGTGATGGGAAAGGATAACCTCAAATCAAAAAATAAAAATCGATAAATATATACGATTTGTGAGTTCGGAACGTTTAGGTAATGTTTGTTCGTAGAAACTGTGTTTATTTTAGTAGGGGAGCCCGAGGGGGCAATTTTGAATTTACCCGAGCGCGTCAGATTAAGCTAGTGAAGGCTTTCTGCATATCTCATTATCATGGAATTAAAATCAGATTTCTTTGTTAGTTCGGTTCTTAAAAAAGCTATTTTAAATATCGAAATGTCATTGAAACCGTCAGATTTGGATATGTCATAAGGGGCGTTAAAATACACCGCAGAAGACTTTGACATAAAGAACTGTGATGATTTAAATGTAAGATAAGCTTGTAATAACATAAAATAACAAACAAAATAAACTTCCCAGATATTTTATATCACATTCAGATAAAGGTCCTTGCTGTCTAAAATCGTGTAATAATAAATATTAAATTTTAAAAAATGAAGTTTTTTAATTTTTATCATCTCAACATCGCTGTAGCTTCTTATCCCACCGCTAAAATAAAAAATGTTCACATTATTTTCTTCTCCAGTTTAACTTCACACAAAACCAAAAATAGCACTCTCACCTCCCCGATTTTTACTCTCCCCCACAGGACACTCGCAACTCTTTTGCACCAAAATGTGTATATCGCATCGGTGCCGTACATTTTTCCAGACTAAAATCATCCTATAGGGTATATACTGTGATTCTAGTCTCTCCATAACAATTTTCAACTAAATCTGTTCGGTGACTTGGACGTGTAACAGACGGACACACTTTCGCATTTTTAATATTAGTGGATTTGAAAATATGTATCTATCACATAAGTTTTGGATATTCTTTCTGGGCTTTATCAGTAATCCATACTAACTTTATAATTTTTTTTTTTTTTTTTTTTATTTATTTAATTAAATAAAACTTAAAAACTATTACAAATTTATCTCGCCAAATCGAAGTTTGTCGGCGAGATGCGCTCATTTTCCTCATCATATTAACAAAATATGTTATAACAAACAAAATCAGTATAGTATAGATATATTGTGCATCGCGATCGCTCCGTGCGAATGCATACAGTTTAATAAATCCGTCTGTTAACCGCCCTTGTTTCACTACGTATCTAACTGTTTTGAGATAAAGGATTTATCACGGAATATTATTATGTATTCTTTAATAAGGACTAGTTTCATTTCCGTTCTCAACAATATGTTGATATTGAGGATAAGGACAATCTAAATTTAATTCAATAATAATTACAGTTTTATTATGTGGTAGGTCTACAAGTTGATATTCTAAAAAGATTTGTTTCAAATTTACTCAGAAATAAATGATTTTTTATTTATTTTATTTATTCATGTTAAGGTTATAGCCATATCTTAAACGTTTAAGGCGATGTGAACGAAGCACGATAGGACTATAGAAGTTACAAATGAATTAATACCTACATCTAGCGTAATATTTTATGCGTAACTGAGTTATTCAGTCACTATATTTTTTTAGCAATCAAAAGTACTAAATATTAAATTAATAAAAGTAGGCCATATCTCCGTTTATATAATCTTTGGCGAGAACACTTCCAAATATAGAGTCAGGCTCATCTTGAGAATAGCATTTACTTTTTAGCAGAGCGATGTAGTTGAAAAATTTAATTTCAAAAATATTTAAGAGCTCGCTGTAAATTTAATAAAAGAGTAACCAGCGATATATTGGAGACGAAGAATGCGTTAATAATATTTTTAAGTTTTATTACTTTCATTTGCATTAGCAACAGTTTGTTTAAACAATTTTATAAAACAAAAAACATCGCTATGTTAATGATTTATATACTTTTAATATTTTTTGCGTATTATAAGTTTTCTACATATAGATCAAATTTTTATTAATAGTTTATAATTTATTTATTTATCCAGCATTAACATATTTAAATACCTCCTTCACCACTTCCTAAAAAGTGTCGACGTATATGCTATGCACATTGCACAACTTATGTGTCAGATAAAGTATGAAAAATCTGTTTAATAAGTTGTTGATAGCCTATCCGGCATTAATCTGGTAGTGGTAAAAGAGCCCCTAGATATTAATCAAAACGTCTTGATTAAAGGTGAAATTAAAAGCTTCACTAATTTCAAGTTGAAATTCACCAACATTGACCGGATCAACCGAGTAATGAAAGTCGATTTCAACTCGTTCAACTTCATAGAATTGCATCCAGAACCCGGATAAATTAGGTCGTTACTATTAGAGGAGAAAAGATACCCACTTCATTTAGGAATAAGGAGCTGAATACTAAGAAGAATTCTATTAGTATAACCAAGTACCTACGTGACTTGGAGTAAAAGATGTCTAATATTATTTATGGTAATATTAAGAGAATGTTACATTCTATAGGTTTTGGGTTAACAACTTATCTATATATTTATACGCGAGCGCAAAACTTTATACCCCTTTTTACGAAAGACGCGTAGACGTACAAGCATGAAAATTCTCCCAGTTATAGTTGATACGGAGGAGAAGCGTGGAATACCAATATTGTTTTGGAATATGCTTTTATCTTACATGTTTTTAATAAATAAAATGCTACCTTAATATTTTGACATGACGCGATAAACATACACGAAATGTTATTGACGTCTGTGTTTTTTAAAAATATTTTTTTATGGTTTTTTATGGCCTGATAACGAGACCGTTATGCCAAATTGAAGTCTGTGATTGAATTGAAAATAGATTATAGTTTTTTATAGCTCCTCATCACGATGGTTGTTAACATTTATGGTCGAATTTCGACCACAGGAAGAAAATAATATACAAAGTTCTAGTTTCTTCTTTCATTTCGTTGTTTATTATATCTTTGATGAAATTAATAATATAATTAAGTCTTATCTTTGTAAATGTGTAATACATGTTATCTATAAATAAAACTTTGTTTTTGTTTGAACACGCTTATCTCAGGTACGACTAGGCGGAATATATATATAAATATATTGTATTGGGTGGTCCATTCTTCGAGTAAGGCTATAGGCTGTATAACATCACGCTACGACCAGTAGGATTCGAGTAGTAATCAAAAATGCTGTAGTTTATAAACATATAGGATACTTTATAAAGTTTCACGTGTAGTGGCGCAGTAAGAAAAAAAAATACAAATTTCTCGTTGCTTCTTTTAGTTACCATACGGTTCCCGTATTTTTTGATTATTACAAAATAAATATTATTATAAATAATTATAATCTTTGTCAATCTATAAATCATGTAATTATTATTAAAAAAATGTTATTAAAAACTAGAGACAATATACTTTAATTATCCGTTTCTGTACAGATCCAAACAAAAAGCTATAATAAATATATTGCCAATTCGATATCAAGATCAATTTAAATCGTTGACTTTGTCGTCATTTTCTCGTCTACGACTTTGATGGGTATTGTTTGCTTCGAGTCTAACGCTGCATTTGTTTAATGTGAAATTGTAAGCGGTCTGTTAATCTTGCATATAAATAGCCTTATTAGCTATGCTGGCTCTCTTTAAGACCCTGTTCTAAGCGTTCTTTTATTCAGATCAAGTTTTAGAAGCCTTAACAGCTTTGCCGCTCTCGAAACATTACTGTTTCACTTGTAGTATGTATCTGTTCTATTATTACAAAAGCTATGGTGCTTCTTATTTAATAATACTTGCTTGTATGTTGACATTTAATCTGACGACCTCTGTTGCTCAGTTGATAAGCGCGTTGGTAGCTTAAGCCGGGGGTCGCGGGTTCAAATCCCGCCGATGGAGCAAGTTTTTTAATGTTCCTGGGTCTTGGATGTGTATTACATATGTGTATCATATAATAAAAATCTTAATAAATAATATACCTGTAATACGAGTCCCTCGGGTACTTAGCACGGGGCCAGACTGACTGAATATTATTAAATATTATATTATTAATTAAAAACAAGTAACTAAGGGCCTTCTTGACCGCTTCCTGATACGTGTTGGAAAGGCTATCTCGACTTTCGATAACATTTTTAAAGATTCTCTATACATAATCTGTCAAAAAAGTTAATTAAAGCCTATTCCACATTTATCAGTCAAATCGTAAAAACTCACAAGGTAATTTTGTCACTAACAAAAATGTTACAATACATAAAACATGTACAATGATGCAAAAAAGGCAAACCTATTGCTAACAGCAATATCTGCCAATGATTTATTTATTTACAAATTATTACTTTTTAAAAATATATTGTCACCCACATTTATTAATAAAAAAAATTCACACAGCGTATAACAATTTAAGGTACTACTCTTTGGATATCCCGAGTGTCCCAGGGCGACGGCAGTTGCTTTCCATCAGGTAGCCCGTCTGCTAGCTTGCCCATTAAAATATCATTAAAAAAATAACCTTTGAGTTCAATCATTAATTACATTATTTTACTTTAACTCAATACTTTAGGTGTCCAAATAAACCCACGAATTAAGCCGGCCATGGTCTATGTAAGCTTAAGCGTCGGTTAGTTATTCAAATAACCACTCTATCTGTGACTAATCTCTGTTATTCAAAGCTCAATTAGGACCCAGCTTTGTGTCTGAATCAAGTATTCAAGCTGTTTTAGATGGAGTTGCTTTTAAGCTGGTCACACGTACTTCGATATCAGCTTTGTTGTTTAAACTTTAAGCGGATGCTTGTGTGTTTTACTTGTGTACAATTTTTTACTTAAATCATATTTTTTTGCGTAATGTGTTTATACAGTTTTGCAGGTTAGGAAGCCTTTATTACTGAGCAATAATAAGAAAAATGCTTGCTACAGCTCGTTATCAAATATTTAAGATCTGACTAGTCGAAGGCAATTTTGTCGTGCTATTCTAAATCTTCGACTATACGATGGCAATCTTATAAAGTATAAAATTCTGGTCACATCGGCTACCATCGAAGTTTTTAACAGTTGTTGACTTTAGAGCGTCCGTAGCCTAGTGGGCCTTTGGTTCTCACTCGAAAGAGGGCAGGTTCAAACCCCGATGAGACATTTTCCGATCTCAAGTACATAATACGGATGCTCATTGCCGTGGGAGAGCGATGTTTTAGCACGAATGGCCGTCTCGACCGGAATGATACCACGGCCTCACAGAAAATTGGTGTGAAACGGCATTATGCTGTGTTTCGTTCAGTGAGTGAGTTTACCGGTGGCCCAACTTCCTTAATTCCCCTATCCCTGATTCCTTTCCCTATTACCTCATAAAGTCCGGCAACGCACTTGCGACTCTTCGGATATTACCAGTATTCATGGGCGACGGCAGTTGCTTTTGCTCGCTATCCCCCTAAATATTATTAAAAAACTACGACTACAGAAGGCATTGACCGAGTCGCTAAGGTAGTCAGCTGTGCACAATAGGCCTTTGTGAATGTAAATTTTATCCTATTCTCCGGCAAATGTGTCTTGAATATAGAAATAGATATTGAAAATTTACTCTCTTCTTATATATGTGTATATATATATATATAAGAAGAGAGTAAATTTTCAATATCTATTTCTATATTCAAGACACATATATATATATATATATACAATATATGCATAGTATATTATTATCTATGTTGTATTAATCTCAACAAGGCGTAGCTCCTTTAATAATGCTAGAATTACAATACAAGACATAAGTGGAAGACGCGGGTAAATATATTTTTTTGGGGTAAATGGTCTCTTTAGGACCGGAAAGTAATTTGAAATTAAAATTATGTGAATACCTAGATAATGAAATAGGTAAATAGGTAAGTTACAAGATTTCTCAAAGTTTTATGAGAAAAAATTAGTATTTACTCGAAGGTTTTAACATGTTAGTTATTCGCTTCTTCCACTTATGTGTTCAATTTATAATTAAACTGCTTACAATGTCCATACTAATATTATAAATAAGAATGTGTGTTACTTTTTATTGTTCCTTCACACCCTAAGGTCGATTGTCCACCAACACGGTCAACCGGGAACGAGAATATTTCGGCCGGATAAAATGCAACTTTATGACATAGACTACAGGTTTCATTTCCTCTACGCCTATAATGACGGCGCCGACATTAACGATAGAGCGATGCCACTAAAAATTAAACTTATGGCCTAAATGATAAAGTTGCATTTTATAGTCCCAAAATATTCTCATTCTCGGTTGACAGTTTTGGTGGACAAACGGCGTAACGAAGCAATCAAGTGATCCGTTTTTCATCCGATGATCCGTTCAAAATATTTGTACTTATGACGTGATTCCGAATTTTATTCGGGCGAAGCCACGGCCAATACTTAGTTATGTTATATAGCACCCTGACTCTAACCAAAGCAGTTTTTTAAGGATATTTAGGAGGTAAAATAATAATAAATAAAATAAATAAAAATTTATTTCTTGCCATTTACAATTATGTTCAGACAAATTACATCACTAATCATCATTCATTAGACAATGTTATATTTA
>JAOTAV010085089.1:0-12036 GCA_026546445.1 Cyclargus thomasi | reverse complement strand
ATTTAGAAAGTAATTAGTAAATTCTTCACTGATGACAATTTCTTGTAAACGATAAATATTTGTGTAGAGCGATTAAAAAAAAATAAAACCAACAGAGGGTATTTAAAGAAATAGGAAAAATTTTATGGAAAAATTTGAGATCTTTTTTCAAGTAATTTTTTTTTTGGTTGAGAAAAGAAATCAAAAAAAATCTTTTTGCTATACCTTTGTATAAAGTAAAATACTTAATTTAAAGAAACATATGGTGAAATATGTTTCTACATAATTAGGTGTAGTTCAAGATATTGCAAGCCTTTCACCCTCTAAAACCCACCCGTACATTCTATTGACTCCCTAAATCTACTTTACTTTGCAGGCTTTGGTTACAGAAATAAATTTTAATATGTTATTAATAATCTATTTAATACCACATGCAATTATAACCAAAAAATGATACATCAGAGATATTCTGTTTTGTCTAAAAAGCTTCAGAAAATTTCATTGAAAAAGGCTTTATGATTTTGTCAAGCAATTAGCAGACGCCAAGTATAATGAAAAAATATGAATCTTATAAATACCTCAAAGGATATCATTCTATGTGTAAGGTTATTGCATGAAAAAAACAAAGCTTTCTTTTAATAAAAAACATATAAGTAAGATCCGAATAGAATAAATGACTATTTATATGCTATATTTAAATGGGTTTAAAGCGGATTTTGACAAAACAGTGTAGAAATTATCATATTTCAAAATTTACAAACATAGATATCAAAAAAGCATAGATATGCTTTTGAATGAAAAATACGAAAAAGACACCAGAAAACTAAGATGTTTAGGTATTAAAATACATATTGAGTAAACTGTAATTTTTTATAATAAATACTAAGTGACCCATCTAACTTGCACGACGATGATCACGTAATTACTTGGTTTATAAGGATTGTGGAGGATACTAAGGGTATAAACTTTAGAGTGATACCAAGATGAGAAAATGTTACTTAAAAATATTTTTAGCAGACAAATACATAACATCACAACTATAATCACAGATAAGCATGCTTTTTATTCTGAGGCTATGAGAAATTTAATGAAATACATAAAATTATAACTCATTCTAAATGGTTTAGAAATAAAGAAATATTTCACATTAATAATATAAAAATCCATGTACCTTATAAAATATGAAGTTAAAAGGGTAGAGAGCTAATAAAAATAAAAAAAAGAATTAGGGAGAAGTTAATTTTAGATTTATTTTCTTAAATAAAAAAATTGTCATACTTTTTAAGAAGTTTTAAAAAGAATTTAAACTTATTATTAAAAAAGAACATTTAGAAATTATTTTTTAGCTTTATGACAAAAATAAGCAAGCCCTAAGATGGCTTGGTCTTTTTATTTTAGCCATAATATGATTTTTAGATCTAATTTATATATTAGTTGTTAATTTTCTATTTTTTTAAAACTATTTTGTAAATTACAATTAAGTTTGCATACAATTTGTTTAGTTTTCAAATATTTGATAATTTATTTATTTTTTAGAGATTTCCCTCATAAACCAAAAAATTGGAATTATAAATACTTGAACTACATAATTTACATAATTACATTTGTTTATAGTTTAAACTAATAAAAATAAAAATAAAAAGAATATGTATATTGAGGTTAATCGTTTTCTACTTTTTTAGAAGTAATATAACAAAATTTTGTTTTTATCAATAATAAATTCGATTATTTATTTTACAAACAGTATTATTTTTTTTAGATATTTTAAAAGAAGAACATTTTTTATTTATCTTCTTATCTAAATTTAAAAATAAATACCCCTAGAAAATGAAAATTTTAGATAGAATTAGGATAAAAAATAAATTATCAAAAAATAAAAGCAATTTTGAATTTTCAGAATTAAAAACAAAATTTTTTATTTTTTGTGATAATGTTTTGTTTCTGATATTAACATATTCGATGCATAAAAAGTATTTAACACATCCAGAAGTTTTGATTTTTATACTTGTTAACATTTTAGGGTATATTTTCTCCATAATTAAATGCTATCGCAGAGGAAAGATTTTTGACTTAGATGAGATTTTAAAAATTCAAAATTTTATAGTTTTTTTATTTATTGTTATTTATATTTTGTTTTTTTATTTTTTTTCTATTGATGCATGTATGAGTATTTTATATAAGCAGCTATTAGGAGAAATTCCTAAAAACACTGCGAACTTAACTAATACTAAAATTTCTTGGTATAGTTTTTTGTTTTTATTAATAATATTTCAAACTCTTTACGAAAGCTGTAAATTCTTAATAAAAAATAGGCAATGTAATAATCCTAATACTAAACTTATTGAAAGTGAAATCTTTGATCTACACTTTTTATTAATTGTCATGTATTTAATTTATCCTCATTTTTATATTTTCTTTAATTCTACATTGTTTGATTTCATTTTTGTAGGAGCCTACATTATTTTTGATATTTTTTTACCTGTAATATTTTTAAAAAGAACTATTATAGATAAAAATAGAAAAATGCGTCTTTATCTTCACTTTGAAATAAAAAATTTCTGTTTGATAGGTTGTATTTCCGTTATAATAATAAGTTCTTTATTACGCGAGTTAGCATCTGCCAATGTGTTTATTTTGACTCCTTTTAATAACTATAATGATTAAAACTAGTTATTCTACTTTATAGTTTTTTATTTTATTAAAAGAACTAAAAAATGTTTTTTAAGTTAACAAATAAATATTAGGAGGTGGGATGCTTTAACGGGCCTTCCTGCCATCCTTGTGTTTTTATAATAAATATGATTCTCCAAAGGTTTCCTTTATTTAAAATGTTTTCTTAGATATTTTTAAAGGAGAAGTATTTGATAAAATTCTTTTTAAGAGAATTAGTATCAACCTCCTTTACTTCCTTTTGACATCTTCCTGATGCTTAACATTAGAAAACATTTTAAACAGTTTTATATATTTTTTGATTATTTTAAATAACAGGTAATCCTAGATTTCCTTGTTTCTACTTTATCTCAACTTTTTTATATTCTAATAACAATAGTTTAATCTATAATTTATTAAAAATACTTCATACTAATATCAAATTCAAGATAAAAAAAATCAAAATAATTAAACCGCTACTAATAATTAATGATTACATTTACAGCTACGTTAAAACTAAGAGCAAAATTTAGAATTAAAGATTAAAAAACGTAAATTAATGTCAGAATTTAAATAAAATGTTACTTTTTTCCTTTTTTGAAGGGAAATTAAATTTAAATACAAAATATAAATACATATGGGGTTTCGAAATAATTATAAAAATAACTTTAACAATAAAGATTCAATAGATCACCTAAAGGGTTCATCTGAAGAAGCAAAAGGTAGGTCCTTATACCTACACTATCTCTATGGTGGTCAAATGCTCCATCCACACAACAAGGATAAAAGCAAATTTAGATGGCGAGGTTTTAAAATCTTGAATATAGAATTACAACAATAAACCAATTGAATTAAGAAAATTACTATTTATAAAAATAATAGTAATCATGTATAGATATCATTTTATAGATAACTAAAAAATATATTAAAACGATCTAAAAAAATATCAAAGGTCTAAATTAAAATCTCTAAAAAATAAAAAACCTTAGTTCAAAATAAACTTAGTAAATAAATACATAATGCAATCGTTTACTTTAAGAATCATTTGCTGAAACTTTTGACTAATATATAGGCCTTGTAAAGCAGTTTAAGCTTATTTGAATTATAAAAATGAATGGTTTTTTACAACTAAGATTCTTTTATAAAATTACCTAATAGCCAATTGGCTCGGTCAAGAAAATTTTTAAATTTTTTCTAAGTGTTTACGTAACTATATAATATTCAGATATAGATCATTAAAAAGGTTCTATCAATCATTTCTTTTTTAATGAAAGATAAATCTAATATTCTATACTTCATAGTAATTTTTTATATTCATTATAAAAAGATGTAAGACCTAGAATTTCTTATTCATGATTATGAAAAAAAGTCAAAATAAACATAATAAAATAGTAGCTGCGTATATTTTGGTTCTGAAAATATCAACAAATATTATAAAAAAATAACATCTTCACAAAATACTTTTCTATTATTAAATCTGAGAAAAATATCAACATTCCCTTGAAAAATATTTTTTGGGAAAACTGACCAATCAAAAATTTTAATTTAACATAACAATTACACATAAAAAATACTCTCATTTAATTTTTATTTTTCTAAAAAGCTTCTCTATGTTTAATGTTTTAAGGTCTATTTCTAAGCTTTTTAATGCCCAATATTTGCACATTGCATTAACTTTCTAAGTAAGTTTCTAAATATATTTGTAAATATACGTGCAAACATATTTCGTGAAAAATTTTTGCAAGCACAATGCAGCATTTCTAGTCATTTTACTTTCAAAACATAGTTAATAATAAAAAATACTTTCTTATTTCATAAATTTTTCATAAAATCTATGCTTTCTTCTTTCATTGTATTTGCTACATCTACAGATTAAAGTTTTTTTAAATGCTGTTTAAAATATGTGGATTTTTTAATATTGTATAAAATCGACAATTTCTTCTGATTATACCAAATCAAAATCTTCTTTTCTATTTCACCTAAATCGGTAATATGTAAAAGATGAAAAACAGGCCTCAGTCTTTTAAATGAAAATTGATACTTCATTACAAATTTTAAATGCTTTACAATAAATCAAATTATATTTTGCTTCTTATAGGATAAATACCTTTCTTTAATAATTCTATTAAAATTTTCTAGGGCATTGTTAGTACTTGGTGAAAATGGCTCGAACCATGTATTGTTTTTTGCGAAAAAATTGTTGTTTAAAATTTTCATGACATAATCATATTCATTAAAGTTGCTATACTTAGAATTTATTAATTTTATACAATTTTTAAAAAAAACGAATGAATGAGACTGTTGAAGAAAATAAATATCTTCTAATATACTTTTTCTTTGTTCACTTTTTAAAGTGGATAGCAAATTTTTGATATTTCTAAACACATGTGCCCAACAAAAAATTATTTTTGTAATTGTTGTATTTTCATAAGCAAAATGCGACAATCGTGGAGCACCGTCTGCAATCAATATTTTAAGATTAAAACATAAATTTAGCATGTTAAAATTTTTACAAAGTGCTTTATAACACCAAAGATATGATTCATATGACTCGTCTGGCATGATTCCTATGCCTAAGAGATAAAATTTCCGGCACATGTCTGTAAACCCAAACACTAATACGGGTAGTCCGTTATCAATTAGTTTATATGTACCATCCGTGTGAAAATTCTTTATGTTAATAGCATTTTTTATAAGACTGTCCTTCGAAATGAATATTTTAGGATAATTTTTCTTCATTTCAAATGCTATTTGTAATGTTTCATCCTTCTCTTGCAAATTATTTATATGCAATAATAAATCTGATGAATTGATGTTTTTTTGTGTATTTTGAAGCTTACTTCTATATATTATCTGCGATATATGTCTTTCTGTTATATTTTCTCCAAGTTGTTGTAATCTTTCTTTTATGAAAAAAGGTTTTTTCTCTCCAGTATTGTACAAGGAAAGTACCCTTTTTGTCTTTGTTGTTTGATTTTCAAGTTTATCTAAAGGTAGACAATCATCATTATGGCTGCCTTTCGTGTACAAAAATCGCTCAATACTACTTTCATTTGCTTCCACTTCATGGATTTTGATTCTGGCTGTGCACTTAAACTCTTTACGTTTTTTACATTTAAACCAATAAGTGTCGTATTTATTACTTAAATAATAATTCTTTTTTGTCCAATAATAACCTTCGTACGTATAAAGTTGGATTATATTATCTATTTTCTTCAAAAATATCCACTTTTCTTAATACTAATTAATTTTAAAAAATTTTATTTTTAAAGAAATTTTTTTTCAGAAAATGTTGATTTTTTTGATAAAAATCTATTCTTTTAAAAAATAATTTGTGGAAAACGTATATTTTTGAAAAAAAAGTCGATAAATTTTGGTATAAATGTATATACCAGCTTTATATAAATATATTTTATTTTTTTTTCGATTGCTGATTCCATTATGTTCTAATTGCGATAAAGTTTCATCCTAAAACGACTTTTTAAACTTACATAATATATCCGAGAAAATTTTGATCAGGTTTACGTCAACAAATTTGGAACGAATTAAAAACGTTAACTGCGGTACCACTGTATTTATGTTTAATATCTTTAGTGACTATTTATTAATTTATACATTAAAATAGGTCAAACGATTTACTGAACCTACCCGCTTCTTTTAACATAAACAAAATTTTACTAGAACTTATAATTGATTTAATATTTAAGTATTTATACTTTCAAAGGGGAATCGATTATTCAACAGTTAATATTTACCAATTCGCATTTATAGATCTTTAGTTTATTTTTAATGGTCCCAATCCTTGTTAGACACACAACATTTTGTTAAGTAATTAATTTATAAATGAAATCATTTTAACTCTGATAGTTTTCTTAATAAACTGATAAAATAAACATTTTAAATAAATAACCCCTTCTTTATGTATTTTAAAAATATTAGTAAAAGTGATTGTGTCAGGGATATTCAGATAATAGTGGATTGACTTTGACTTTTATATGTTCAGATGATTAATTGATTTAATGATTTAACATCTGAAACATTAAAAGTATAAATACGTTAGATATAAATAAAGAATGTTTTCAGAAAATAACTCTTTTTATTTAAACAATATAAGTAATGATGATTCCTCAAACATTGGTGGCCAGAACAAAAGAAAGCGCACGAGAAGAATTGACTTTGAGAAGATTTATGAAAGCGAAGACGTAGAGGAGAAGGTGATCTGTCGAATGCTTAAAGCAATGTACACTTCTGGCATGAAGATGTCAACATTTGCTGGTATTGATGGAGAAGGAGCCGATGAATGGCTAAATCAATATGAACTAATAGAAATTGAATGGCCTGATAATAAGCTGTTGAAGATGGTTAAGAGCAGTTTGAGAGGCCGGGCACTTCGATGGTACGAAGCGCTCGAAGATGTAGAAATCAAAAATTTTGAAGAATTTAAACAAAGATTTACTGAAAAGTACATTAAGCGCCCAACAACCACAGAGGATTACAGCATAGAGATAGTTAAAATAATGATGAAAGGTCCAGGAGCAATGGAATTTGTAGATTTCTTGTACAAAATTAAAACTTGTAACAAGATTGCAAATATCTCCTTTGGACAAATAATAAAAAATATCATAAGGTATATTCCAGGATTTTTGAAAGATCGATTTGAGTATATTCATTCCTGGGATGAGTTGTTTGATTTTTATGACAAAAACTCAATCAAGATCGAATCATTTTGTAACAAATAAAAAAATTTTAGCAAGATTAGTAGTTCAGAACGATATAAAGACAGTATCAAACGGGTTGAATGCTTTATATGCAAAGGGAATCATTATGCTTCAAAATGTGGGAAGGGAATAAATATTAAAGGATCTTCTCTTAAACCAAACAATGATAAAGAGGATAAAAATAAAAACCATAGTAAGGAGTATAGAAATAAAAACTATGAAAGTAAACAAATTAATATCATAGAGGATAAGATAGATTTGAAAGTTAAATCTAATAGAAATGAGAAAAAAATGAGATATATTAATATAAAAATTAATAATAATATATACAGAGCTCTGATTGATACATGAGCTTCGCATAATTTTATTTCAGATAAGATTGTAAAAGATGAAGGTATGCAGGTCAAAGAGTGTACAAATATAATTCGAACTGCTAATAGTGAGCAAGAAACTAAAGGTCTAGTAGAAGGGACATTCGAACTTGGAGACATAAGGCATGTTTCTAACTTTCGCATAATTTCAAACTTATTTGAGGGAATTATTCTTGGGTTGGATTTTTTAGAATCTACTGGGGCTAAATTGGATTTGAAAGAAAATATGATAACGATAGGTGATATGAGTTTTCCATTTGTTTTTAGAGAATATAAAGCACTTGTGGAAAATGATTATATAGTTAAGCCCGGTTCAGCATGTGATATTGAAGTTTTTTGTCCAGAAAATGGTATTTTGGTTCACAGAAAAAAGAATAATTTTGTTATTTTTAATGATATTGTAAACAAAGGGAAAAATAAAATTACTTTGTATAATTTAAATAAAACGAAATTGGTTTAAAAAAAAGCTGAAGATTTCGGCATTGTGCAGACGATAACGGGGACGGTTGAGGTAGATCCCGATAATTCAATGGAATCATCGATCAGGTTGGTTGAAAATCCCGAAGTTAGAGACCTGTTGTTAAAATATTTGTGTGAAAAATCACCAGACGGTGTATACTCAAAAGTTAAACATATAGTGAGTATTCAACCAGGATCGAAACCTATATACAAAAAAAATTATAGACTAGATATCAATAAAGCTGAATTTGTAAGCAAGACTGTAAACGAATATTTGAAAAAGGGTATCATAGAAAAGTCAACATCTCCATGGAACTTTCCAATAGTTGTCGCTGATAATGGTAAAAAGTTGCGTATGTGTATTGACTTTAGAGCCTTAAATAAAATAACGATAAAAGAAATCTGTCCCCCTCCAACAATTATTGAATGCTTGGATATGCTGTCCAACTCTATGGTTTTTTCGAAGATTGATTTAAAAGATGGCTACTTTCATGTGATGATGGATGAAGAGTCCAAAAAATTAACAGCATTTACATCACCGGTAGGTAAATTTCAGTTCGTTCGAATGCCATTTGGCTTGACTTCAGCACCGAGTACATTTCAATTAATAATGTATGACGTATTAAGAGAATACATTGGCATTTTTGTAATGGTATATATGGATGATATAATCATCTTCTCTAAAGATATAAACGAACATAAAAATCATCTCAAACAGATTTTGGTTACGCTTGCAAAAAACAATTTAACTATAAATATCAAAAAATGTCAATGGATGACTACTGAAATAAACTTTTTAGGATTCATAATTAAAGATCAACAGTACTTTCCAGATCCAGAGAATTTCGAAAAATGTGAAGAAAAGTTAAATGTTAGAAATATAAAGGATCTACAACGAATTGTAGGGTTTTTAAGTTATTACAGACAATTTGTTAATAATTTTGCGGAAAAGACTAAAAAAATTTATGATATGATAAACGGTAATGAAAAATTTGATAAAGAGATTTTAGTTTTGATTAAAGGGTTGATAAAGGAAATCTTATCTTCTGATGCTACAGCGATACCGGATTTGAAAGAAATGTTTATTCTAGAAGTAGATGCATCAGATTTTGCGTTAGGTGCAGTTTTAAAACAAATAAAAGGTGGACAAGAAAAAATTATAAGATTTGCAAGTAGACTACTCAAAGGCGCTGAAAATAATTATAGTACAACAGAAAAAGAATTGCTAGCTATAGTATTTGGAATAAAAAAATTTGAGGTTTATCTTTGCCAAAAATTTTTAGTAAAAACAGATCACAAACCTTTGATCTGGCTCAAAAACATCAAGAACCCCAAAGGTAGACTTGCAAGATGGATTATGTATCTCAGTAATTTTGAATTTGATGTTTACTATTTAGAAGGATCAAAAAATGTGACTGCGGATTTGTTATCACGATTGAATGCCACGGAATTTTTTGAAGAGGATTTAACAGAAGAAGAAAAAAAAGCCATAATCATTAATGCTCATGAAAGTACAGGTCATTCGGGGCGCGATGCTACTTACATGTTCTTAAAAGAGCGACACAATTTTAAAAATATGTATAAAATGACCGAGGATTTGGTTGATAAGTGCAACATTTGCAAACCTTGGAGGAAAGATAAGGTTTTTAAAATAACCCCAACACCTGTCGATAAAGTCTTTAAGCAGATCGGCATTGATATAATTGGTCCGTTGCCAAAGACTTACAATGGTAGAAAATATATTATAACAGCTACTGATTATTCAACAAGATGGTGTGAGGCGAAAGCAATTAAAAATAAATCCAGCAAAGAAGTTGTGAAGTTTTTATTGAGTAATATATTTTATAGACACGGTCCACCTGAAATAATAAAAGCTGACCAAGGAAAAGAATTTGTTTCATTTGTAGTTAAAAGACTAGCCGAAGTGTGGGGATCTCGATTATCACACACCCTGCCTTATAACCCGTCTGCCAACGGAAGAGCGGAAAGATCTAACAAATTAATACTAAGTCGTTTATGTAAGGTTGTAAATTCTAGACAAAATAATTGGGATATTGTACTAGGATCCGCAGTGTTTTCTTATAATATAACTCCAATAGGAGCATTGAAAAAATCTCCTTTTGAATTGTTGTATGGAAGAAAGCCTCTAGTTGAATTTGATTGCACGTCTCAATTAGATAGTAGTGCAGTTGATGATAAAATGTATTTAGAAGAGCGAGAGAAAAGACAAAAGGAGAATGAAGAAAGCATTAAACACTATAACAATTGTTATAAAGAGAAAGTGGTTGAAAAGAATTTATTAAAATCAGATTGCGATGATCTAAATGAAGGTAATATAGTGTTAGTAAAACGCCCACTGAAAAATAACAAACTGCAATCTAAGTATGTAGGTCCTTTTGTGATTGTAAAGAAGCTTAAATTTGGTACATATGTGGTTGAGTCTCTGGAAAAGATGCTGAGAATGACGGTTAACAGGAAGAATTTGTTGAAACTTGATGACGAGAACAAAGAAGACTATTCTAGTTTGCTTGACGATATAAAAAATTTCGGGATGGAAGGAATGTGTCAGGGATATTCAGATAATAGTGGATTGACTTTGACTTTTATATGTTCAGATGATTAATTGATTTAATGATTAAACATCTGAAACATTAAAAATATAAATATGTTAAAAATAAATAAAGAATGTTTTCAGTAAATAACTCTTTTTATTTAAACAATATAAGTAATGATGATTCCTCAAACAAACATAATCAGATATATCCAAGGTACTGCTACTCTTTTTTCTGCTTAAACTCATCCTCGTTCGCTCTATTGACTGTCTAAGTCCAGTTCGCCTTCTGGCTTTGGTTAAAGGATAATTTTGATGTGCATCTAAAATGACATTGAGACAAAATATGTTGTAGTTTGTAATATTTTACAGACACATAAGATTAAGTTTTTGCCACTTTTAAAAAAACTTTCGTCGTGCCAAATTTACATTTTTTCGAATATGATTAGTTAAATAACTATTTGTAGATACAGTTATGTTTTAGTTACACTTTTGATTATAAAAAATATTATGAAAAATTATTACAAGTTTGTTTAAAATTTTTATTTGTAAGCCATTATAATTGTGAAAAAATAGCACAATGAAATTTACTAATATAATAGCTCCTATAAAAGGGCTTTTATTTGTGTTAATATTTTAAAATGTTTTATTTTATAAAAAAAATTACCAAAAAGGTACTTTCGATTTATTAAACGTTAATCGATTTTTATAATAATAAAGTTCACAATTATTAAATTATTCATTTTATTAATAATGCAAGCAATATGATTCATATTTACAAAGCAAATAATATTGTTCAAAGGAATATTATTTTTCTTTATGGATGGTAAAGATATCTGAATTCAGATTTATTATAAAAAAACGAATAATTTTACAAAAGATTCTTTATAGAAAAAGGGATACTATAAAGAAGTAAGAACAAAACATCAATAAAATTTATTTCTATATCGAACTATTTTTAAAATACAACAATGTATCTAACAATTACCTTTGATAAAATATTAAATTATCTTATTTTTCTAATAATTAATATTTTATTTATAAAAAATATGCAAACTGAGTAAAAATTAACATTTTCTGTTAAAAAATAAAAATTAATGAAAAATAATGTTTTTTTATTTAAAAAATATTAATTTACTCAGTTTGCATAATTAGATTAATTTTCATTTTTAATGCAGAAAAATCATCAAACAAACCAATAATCCCCGATAAATCCTCTTTTCCTTTAAAATTCTTATAAATTTCTTTATATAAATCCAATAATACAGCACCATCCTCCAACTCAGTCTCAGAAACATCCAATCCTATT
>JAOTAV010085078.1:0-12037 GCA_026546445.1 Cyclargus thomasi | reverse complement strand
ATATATATATGTATAAAATAAATATAAGACAGTCATTATCGAGGTGTTATTAAGTTTTATATTTTTTTTTTGGGTGACGGTTCCTATTTTGCTGACGCTATACAAATCCACGCACATTCCTTGCATCCAGTTTTCGATGCGTTTATTTTTGGTCATTCCTATCGGAGAAATGGCGCAAAGAGAAATGGCAGGAATCGTTTACTTGTCATTTTCATATATCGAACGATTATTTTGACAGCTCGGCGCCCTATTCTGAACGAAATTAAATAGGAGCGATAAAAATTATCTGCAATGAATGCAAATCTGTTAATAAAGATTTAATGTAGCTTCAATTTAACAACAGAACGTTAAAGGTTTAAGAAGTACCTTCTTATACTGGGGTTAGCTAGTTAGTAAAAATATCTGAACTTTGCATGCGACATTTAATTTCAACATAAAATTTTTACCAACTAGCAGAACACAAGGACGTTACTTTTTTAATCACCAATAAGGAGGTTTATCGGCATTCGGCTATTTTTGTTCTTTTCGAATACCTATTTTGTTTGGAATTTATTAGAAAAGAATGACTATATCGAGAGGTGAATGATGAATAGAATTCCATTGGAGTTTTTGCATTTTTTTGTGCCACACAGGTAGGCGGTTGCATATTGTAAAGATCTTTTAGTGAAATTTATTGTAAAACTTTTACTAAGCCCTTTAATAACAAGATAGATAGGCACTTTGCTTAGGACAGATATTTTTTTTAAGTAAAGGTAAAAAGTAAAGTTTGTGCCTTAAAATCATAGAAACATACTGCAGTTACAGACCTCGAAATAGGCCTAATAAATTGATTATTTTGCCTTCAATGATTAACCTTCTGACGCCATTTTTTAACTATCGAACGCTTCTCAGAATTCAAATTTCTTAATAATCTGTAATCTGATTAATGTCATACTCAAGGAGACGCCTTAAAAGGTATTTCCTTGAGGAAATACGCGGTCACTGGGTAAGGCTTCATGGCGTGTAGGATTACATCACATAAAGAACGTTATAAAATTTCAAAGGTAATTGATTAGTTTTGCTAAAGTTTTAAAAATAACAGCGAATAATGCCTACTTTTTATTTATAGTCTGGCTACTATAAGTTGAACCTAGAAAAAACCTTCCAAATTCAAAAATTCTGTAGATGTTATCACACAATTGTAGCGGAGAATATTTCAATATAAGTTTTTTTAAAAAGTAAAGTGTTATTGTTATTGATATCGGAAAAAGTGCTATGTTATGAATAAAATACAATATATGTAATTTAAAGTATAATTCATTTGCTATAATCAAAATCAGACTCCAAATACCCTATTATCTAGAGACAAAATCCTGTTTCTCATATCTTATTATATGGTATTTTCATACATCTTTTATAAAAATATTATTTATTTAGATAATAACATGTCATGTCTTATATAAAAAACCCAAGAACATAAACTCATGAACAAGTATCAAAATCATGAAATCCAATTGTATTGCAATTTTAACCGAAAACAAAAGACTTCGTCGGAAAATTTTGCTAGTAAAAATAAATGCTAGGTTCAACTTATATTAGCCAGACTGCCCAGACTATACCTACTAATAATATAAATGCTAAAGTGTGTCGGTCTGTCTTATCTGTCTGTTGAACGTTGACGTGAAGAATTCTTCACGCCCACCGGCTGCACTAATTTGCTGAAAATTGGTATGGAGTACTTAGAGTCCCGATGAACGACATTTTGTGATACTTTTTGTTCCGAATAATGTACGGTTCCAGCGCAATTTTAGACAAATTTTGGCGCAACGAAGTTGCAGGCATTTATATCCAGTAATATTATAAAACCTTTCATTGAAGTCCATTCAACTGAGATGACCACGCCTTTTAGATAATGAATTTCAGCGATAATTCTTGTTGTAAATTTTTCCGTAATAAATTGACGATTTTTTTAAATTTGAATCAAGACGCACTTTTGTAAAGTTTGTTTTGTGTTATTAAAAATATAATTCTTGCTACTACATACATTGTATAAGGAAAAATAGAAATAAAAGCAAACTTAAAAATGAATGCGCAAAGACCGATCTGTATCTAACTGATTACGTGTTTTAATTTGTATGTAATAAAACGATAAAAGAAAACCGGTCGCAGTTCTCAGGTTTGTTATATATTTATAAACGGCGTAATTTTATAACGTCCGCTGTACCTAATTAAGTTTTAAAGGTACACATACCTACGATCTTAAATACATTATTAAAACGGACACTCATTGCCGTGGGAGATCAATGCTTCGGCACGAATGG
Organism: Cyclargus thomasi; assembly: GCA_026546445.1. NCBI lineage: Eukaryota > Metazoa > Arthropoda > Insecta > Lepidoptera > Lycaenidae > Cyclargus > Cyclargus thomasi. Next base: position 9,737 of record JAOTAV010085078.1, on the reverse strand, counting down.
GAACCGGAGAAATTTAAAGTTTACCGGAGGCCCAACTTCCGTACACCTCATTCCCTATACCTTATATTATTCCGATAACCTATTCCTTCATCAAAATACCGGCAATACACTTACAACGCTTCGGCTATTACGAGTATCCATGGGTGACAGCAGTCGCCATCAGGTGTAGCTGCTTGCTTGCCCTCTAATTCTCATAAAAAATTTAGCAGGTGTTCTTAACGTAGACTAAAATATTGTTATACGATGAAACGATTCTCTAAATAAGATTAAGCAATTACGGTGAATGGAAATGTTGTAATTTTAATATTTAGATATTATTATTTATTCAAAACGGTTAAGTCGCAACGCTTACATTCTTGTATGTAACCTATGAACTAAGCTAGCACGAAATGCCAACGGGCTTATTACTATAGCTCTCAATTTAGTTTTATTTCTTTATAATATAAAGATATTAACGTAGGAGATGTATGAAGTTTATGTTAAAATCTTTATGAAGTTGAAGTCACAATATCTTGAATTTTTTTACGGTTAATTATTATATATTTTTACGGCCGTTAGCTGAGCTAACTTAGCTCACTGTGTTACGATGCAAGAATTAGGGTCAATGCAGTTTAAGCGAAGCCATATATGAGAGTACGTTTAGTACAGCTGTTGCCATCAGTTTTACGACTTACCTACTAGGTCTGTCATAAAATATAATATAACCAATGAGATATTGCATCTTGTAAGGCAGTTCATACAATATAATGGTGAATACATATATTTCGTTACCTCAAGGTGGTTAAAGTATATACAATTTATATCCTATACATGATTAGCCTAACAAATGCGGAAACATAATTATTATAAAATGAATATTATTTTCAAAGTAAGGTAAATAATTTCAAGTAAAAATATTTTGCAATTAGAACTAAAACACAAGCATATTTTATCATATAATCCACTCAACGTTACTAACTTATAGAGGCAGTTCATTTTATTTTTGTTTATAGGCCAAATCGAATATCGATATAGTTTTAATTAAATATGCAAATGAAACACGTATTCAAGTGTAAGTTAAAAAAAATATCGGTAACGCAAAAAAGCGATATAGAAACGTGATAGTGTTTGGATTCCGTAATAATACCTTGGCAAAACTGGTCCGCCCACAAGTGGAGTAGCGAGGCTGGTTTTACAACTGTATTTCCGGAACCCATAGGTTTTTGGATAGTAAAAAATAAGAAGCATAATATATTGCAAAAAAATACTTAAATTTTGTGTACGCCGCAGCCGCTTATTTAGATTCTAGCTTTTGGTAGGGAAACCAAATTTTTAGGTTTTTTTAGGACAATTCAGATTTTTTATCAAATAAATAAATACATTAAATTAGTTATTCTTTTTTTTTATGTCGCATATTTTAAACACTTTAACGTGTATTTTTTTGCATAATGCGCAGTGTTTTAATACAATTTGTTTGCTCAGATCGCCGGGTTATTTCTATTGTTTATAACAAAGTCAGTGTATTCTACAGTAACTAGACAATAGATATTATATTTCAAACAACCGGAGCGTCTCGCTAACAATGCGGCCAGCTAATATTAGATTACCTAGGCATAATGCCACATTACGAAACTCTTCTTAACCTGCTAGAGAAACTCACTGAGTGTATTAATTTTTTTATGATATTTAGGGGGCAAGCGAGCAGACGTTTTACCTCATGGAAAGCAGCTGCCGTTGCCCATAGACACTTGTGACATCCGAAGAATCGCACGTGCGTTACCGGCCTTTATGAGAGAATAGAGAATGGGATAGGGGGATTAGGGAAGTTGCGCCAACGGTAAACTCACTCACTGAACGAACCACGGCACAACGTCGTTCATGCCAGTTTTCTGTGAGGCCGAGGTATCACTCCGGTCGAGCCGGCCCATTCGTGCCAAAGCATGGCTCTCCCACGGCAATAAGCATCCGTACTATGTACTTGAGATCGGAAAATGTCTCATTGGTATACGCCTCCACCGGGGTTCGAGCCTGCACCCAATTAATTTAAATATCGTATTCTAAATTAAGGATACTTAAATTTACAAAAAAAACATGTGATATAAATTACGTCAGGCTTGTCAGATAGAGGTTTATAGAAGACGTTAGTAAGTTTGCTTTAGACAATAAAAACAGCAATTTTATACTTCTCACTGCTGCTCACGTTTGTCAAGTATTTGTAACAGTAAAACTGTTTCAACCAATTGAAAAAAGAAGAGGTTTAAAGTAACAGGGGCTAGGCAGTCAGATTTTGTATGAAGCGAACGACGTCGCGTACAGCTAGTATAAGATAAAATCGCTTCCTGGGCTTGGCATTAAGGCGATAAGGAATGTGGACCTTGAAACTCGGGGGGTGATGCACGACCTTGGACAAGGCCTTACCATTGACCCGTAAAATCCATTCAAAGATATCGGAATGTCCGTGAGAGAATTGCTCCTTTACACGAAAAGATTTGCCGCTTCATAGAGCTGGTCGAGAAAATGCTAATGCCTGCAGTTATAATTGTTTAATGACCCGTATTTTGCCATAAAACGTGTATTTTTAATAAATTGGTTATAATTTTTTGTATTTACTTTTCAAAAGATTTGTTCACTGTAATAATAAGTGTACCTAAAATTTTGAATGCTGAAAATGGCTGAAAATTAAAAATAACTTAATTTATTTTTGTTTTCATTTTGTTCCGAAATATAATTTTTTGTTTTTATAATATTGTTTTATATATGAACGTGGTTTAAGCAGCATTAATAAATCAACAGTTTTAGATAAATTTACCGCAGTAATCCTAAATACGTGTTAAATAGTTAACCTAAATTAAAAGGTATGTTGACACCAACAAACCCATTACGTAATCTGTGACTATGATTGGAGTTATCAGAGTACGGCTGGCACCAAGTCGTAAAAATTTGGTTCAGGGGTCCTATATTATTTTGTCTAATTTTAATTCTATTTTACTACTTTGAAAACTTTCGGAACCCAGATAAATTTAACTCTGAATCTAATCATATTTTTAGCATTCCTCTTTAACCATTTCTAAGCACGACACTTGGTATCCACATGGTAGCCATATTGAAGGATTACTCAGGAATTACGATACGATATATTTAGTAGTTTAGCTTTATTTGAATAATGTTTTTTTTTCTTTTTATAAAAAAACTAGCTATGTCCTGCAGTGCTTCTGCACAAAAAATAGCCTATGTGCTAATCCAGACTATAAGTTGCCAAAGCTAAGCTTGCCAAATTTTAATTGAATTTAGTCCAGCCAGCTGTTTATGCAAAATGAAATAACAAATATACACATTTACAAACTATCGCATTTATAATATTTGTATAAAGAGTATCATATTATTTTAAATAAGCTGGCTGCTGTTATAAATCTTTCATATTGAAATGTTCAAGCAACACGACATAACTAAAGCCATCACATATTTTTACTGCAAAACCCCATGAACCATGGAATAGTGCCTATACACACATGGAATATGTAAATATGTTGTAAACGAGCTTACGTTCCCACGCCAGATACAACTTATCCATCCGGAGTCGTCTGTACCGTAATAATTAAACCACCTCTAGAACCGGAAAAAACTTGGTCCGATAGAAGATAAAAAGCATTGTCGTTAGCTCTAATGACTGAGATTCTTCTATTTGTATAGACTGGAGCTTTCCTAGAAGGGCTCTGAGAGAAATTGGATGATGATGGCTATCACGATGTACGAACTCATTGTATAGTTAAAAAATATGTTAATGTGCCCGTAATGAAACAATTAGCGCTCTGCATTACATTATCGTAGTTAGTAGTTCTTAGCACGGTCAGTGTGCATTGAGAAGTAAAATCAATATGGTGGTCCTTCTGCATCCAGGGCCTGCTTCTTACTTTTTAAATACTTTCTGTTCTAAATCTTTAGGAGATGCAAAACGTGAGACACAATTTAATCGTACATTTAATATTGGTTTGTTTATCGCGTAACCAATTTTTCTGAATAATATTAGTGACTCATATTATTCCATTCAAGAAAGTAAATGTTTAAGTAACAGTTTGTAGAACAATGATGTTGTATCAGCTGACATTGTTATTTTTATAAATATTTCTTAAAGTCGTCTCGCTATAGAAAATGAGTAGCTTTGGATCGAATTTTATAATCATTTGCATGTTTTATATTATGTTGCTAAAGGAATTTAATTATTTGAAAGTATAATATAGATCAAAGTATTCAAAAAATTCCGGATACCTAAGAAATAGACGATAATAATTTAGTGACAAGAAATTAGAAACTAGAAAATCACGTAAAAAAAATATTTTTAGAAAGTACGTAAGCTTGAATATAAAACATATTTTATCCAGCCTTAGGATGAAGCTGTACATTTTTATCAAAAGAATATGGTTGTATCTTGTAGCTTAAGCCGTAAGCTTAAGCTAAAATGCAATTTCGGAAAGCAAAAAAATGTAGCAAGTCTTATATGGACGCTGTAAAGCGTTTGTGTGTTATCCAACAAAATGACTAATTTTGAGTTATGAATGCAATATTATTCCTTCAGATCTAAAGAATAATACTGCATTCATGACTCAAAATCTCATTTTTGTTGGATAACACACAAATTCTTAACAGTGTCCATATTTAAAAAGCTCATACCCTACAAAATTATGATATTGCTCTTCAGAAACGCCAGACAAAGCTCTGAATAGTACAGTGAATATTGTCGGTTAACCTAATTGTAAATCTGGTACGCGTAAACACATCTTTACATTAGGCAACGTTTACACATGCGATAAGGAAGCATGCATCAAACGAAAATATGACACAGATTAATGTCGAGAATACATCAACGCAATGAAAGCTGTAGCAATTACGCAATACTAAATTATAACCTGGTTAAACTTAATTTATAAATTATACGTCATATACTAATGGAACCGACAAACGTTGTCCTGCTATATTGGTTTGTGAATCTAAGCCATTTCTATCCCCTAAAACACACACAATAAAATTTCGTCGAAATCATCTTTTGGAAGGAGTTTAGTGACTAACACAGGCATACAAGAATTATGTATGTTATAAGATACGTCAAATATATAATCACAAATCGGATTTTCCGTTTAAGTGATTTAATCTTCGGTATTCAATAAAAGTAGGTGTATCATGCAACCGCGAGGCTTTTAATATTGACGGGATCATTTCATTCGCGGTTTTGTAACCAGTTTTTAACAGCAGTAATCTGACCGTTTTTGTGCCAGCACCACTGTTCTCACGATCATTATAGATTGTTGAGCTAGTAAAAGTAAAAATACGATCGAAAACAACATTTTTAATGACTATTTCCTTAGTGTAACAAGTACTACCGCTTTAAAAAAAATCCAATTATTAGGGACACATAGAATGTTTAGCAGTTTTAGTTTTACTCAGAATCTTACGTGTCAACAACTAACTTTTGAGTTTGTCGTATTACGTATTTCTAATTATAATGATGATTATTATTACGTACGTTAATTGTTACTGCATTCAATATGGTGAAGTCAACATTCGAAGCCATAAAAAGCGGCTCACGAATGGAAACATATCAAAACAGAAGGCTGAATAAATAAAAAGCTGTCATCTTTTTCTTTGAATAAAAAACATGAGCGTGAGAAGCTAAAATAGGAAACACATACGTTGGGTTAGGTTCCTATCCTTTTTCTTTCTCCTCTTTTAATCTTGTTCAGATAAAAGACTTAATAAAACCTCTGCCTTTAAGTTACGCACATTCTTGTTCAGTTCTGATAAATAAATTGAATTTTTATTCAATTTTCATTCTGCCGTGTTAATATAATAGCAATCACCGCCAATTGAAATTTAGTGAGTTTGACAAGTTCGATATATAAAAGAACCTCTCTATGGACATAGCTCAATGGCGCTTAGATATTTTTGCAGCATATGGTAAGTCCAGCTAAGCTCAACAACATGGGCACCCTATAATTAGGCTCAGTCATAGGAACTAACGCAAAAAAATCCTGGATAAACTTGTTGAGCAAGAATAATAATATGGCGAAGGCAGGTGCAACATAAGTGCAATGGATTAAAATAAAACCCTAGTCCCACGTAATCTTAGGTCAGGTTATCAACCGCGGTCACAACTCAAGAGATTCATTCTCGACTTTTTTGAAATAGGAATGTTCAGATTCGGTTCGAAAAATTATTTAAAACTATGAAATATAATCAATTACAATATAATTTTAATATATTATTAAAAATTATATAGTATAATTTTTATTATAATTGAAACTACGAATTAAAAAAATAAAAGTGATGAAGGCAAAAGGTTTCAACTTCAGGTGTCAATTTAAAAATGTCGTCGAAGCAAAGTACTCATCATCCATAATTCAAAGATTTTATTTTTATTGAAAACTATTTCAAAATAATAACATTATTATCAAATACTACAATCTACGCGTGTTACGCAGACTATTGTATATTTTGTAAATTGTGGTATAGTATAGGAATAAGAAATTCTCACCGATTCAAAAATTCCTTAGTTCTTTCTATGAATTTGTTTACTACGAATTATGAAACGTGCTCATAATAATACGTGACACTACAAAATGTTCCGACAAATACTTTTAATAATAATATAAACGCCAGTGAATGAATTAGTATGGATAACCCGTGTGAACGATTTAGTAAGACGTTGAATGAATGCAGATCCAAATAAGCTCATTTAGAAACAAAAGTATGTACTATTCTTAGCGGCATCTAACACAGCTTGTTATATAGTATAAACTTTAATTTATTAGTTATATATAATAAAGTTTTATATAATAAAGTATTAACTTTATAGTAGGTATAAAGTAGGTGTATAATATACACACTTGGCAAAAACCAAATAGGCATACGCGCTAAAAGCCTTTGTCTTTAAATGTGTGAAATATAAAACAATGATTGACAGTTGACAACTGACATGTTTTGCTTTGACACGGTAAAAGGCGCCAATTCTTTTTTTAGCGGGAACAGGATTTGGGAACTTGTTTCCTTTAGGAGAGTGTTGGTTCAGTAAAGAGGTTTGTGAAAGTTTGTTTGTTATGACGAGATAATATTTATAACAGAAAATAATATTATGTACTACAATAGAAAACTAGCCAATTGGTCTTGTATCGGTATGGATATTTTAGCTAGTTTTTTATTTCTGTTTTTGAACATTTTCTTATGTGTTTTTTACATTTCTTTATCAACGTCAACTGTCTAGTTAATGTGACCGTGTTAAGTATATGGTATAGGTAATGTTAAGTGAAGGCATTTTTATGAAGAAAATATGATTTTTTTTAAATTCATAAAAATACCTTTAGCCTTTTAGTTACAGTTGGCATTAAGGTTTACTTAAATCATAAAAAAACTTTTAATGACTTTATGGTTCTTAGGGAGAAAAAACGGTCAATTCGGGCTTTTCCCAAAAAAATCCGTTTTTCTTCTCATTACGAGCTAAGTTTCGACATTGTTTTAGGAATCTTCGTCATCTCATTTCATCCCTAATCCCTGCATGCTCAAACACCGCATAGCTTCGAAACCGGTCACATAGCTGAGAGCGTTGACGTGAGAAGTACTGTCCACACAAGTGTAAATCAATATAATTTAACTTAACCGGCAATTTGAGATTGTAAATGCTTGTAAATGTTGGTTTTTTACTGTCTGCTGTAATCTATATAGCTGTGGCGTGTCTCAGCTCTAAAAATATTCGTACAGATTACACATTTTTCATTCCTCCCTAAGGGAGGCCCTGCCAGTATTTTTGTATGTTTTTTTTTGTAACCGTGTCCTAATAATATCAAAATAAATGCATTAGCAAACTTCAAGGTCTTTTAAATGCGAACAAACTTAATTTCAATTATTGTCAATTACAGAAAAAAGTAAATATTATGCATCTCATCTCACAGAGCATTTAGGAGCAATAGGGAAGATACGTGTAAAACAAAATTTATTAAATGCAATATATTATGATAATGGGCTAAAAGATATACAGAATACCAAAAAATCTCTGAATTCTGTTAAATAATAAATATGATATTAGCGTCTTAAGTTTTCTATCCATCTCTTTCTCTCAAAACGTAATTTAGTATGAACTTTGTATGCAGCTTATAGACTTTGACGTCAAAGTTTATATCGGATCTCTCTTTCTAACCGACCACTTTAAATGCTTATAATTTTTTAATTTTATAAATAAAAAAACTTATTGGACTACATAGTTTTTCAATAACGATAGATTTATTTAAACAAATAATATAAATTCCTTGTTAATGGAATCCCGTTATGGGCTATTGTATTATTATATTATTTATATACTCCGTAGCGCCAAAATAAGTTTATCGCGAAGGAAGTATTGAACGAATCATATAAGTCACATTATTTGTTATACCAATGGAATAAGAAGTTTAAACGCAGTAAAAAGTAGCCTATATCCTTGTCCAGCCCCCCAACTAACTTCACTCAAAAATCACATCGTAAAGTCCGTTGCGACGTGGAGAAAGGACAAACAAACATACTTTTCCATTTATAATATTAGTATGGATTCGGCTGGAGCTTTTTTTTTTACCCGACAGCTCCAAAAGGTTCACAACATGTCGTAGTCTATGCTAGCCTACGACAAAGATTTTTTTTCTTGTATTTTCGCATCCGTGGATATCTGAGGAAAAGTAATGATTCGTATCCGTTATTTTTCCCGCGTATCTTTCTCCTCATCACATCCTGTTAAGGTAGAAAGATTCTAAAACTATTAAATTATTTTATAATCGGGAAATTGTTGTTTGTCTTTCCTTTACTTCAGAATCAGAATTCATTTATTTGCTTAAAGATAAGGTACAATATGATGATACAATATGTTCCTTTCCTAACGACGCAACCAATCGACTTGATTTTTGGCACACACTTAGTTGAAAGGATGGAGAGTAATATGAGCTACTTTTGGTCTTGGTAAAACATTACGTTCCCGAAATACGCGAGCGACACCGCGGACAAAATATGGTTCTGAATAATTTTTATTTCTTGTAACAAAATTTTTAGCACCATAGTATTACAACATAAAGTTATAATTTACTATGCCCTTGTACATAACCTTATATATTAAATAAGCCATATTTACCGCGCACTGACGCCGATTTAGCAGGAAATGAAGATCTGTATTCGTATCCGTATACGGATCTGTAGCCGCGAATATACAATTTTAACTATCCTGCACATCACTAGTATCAAAACATCGTATTAGTATAGTTTTTTTATATTGGAAACACATGATAAATATAAAGTATTTTTTGTTAAACACGATCAAGAATATTATATATAGGAATATTAACCATTGTAATATTGATTATTGATGACACAATAGAAATTGATATTGATTGATAAAGTATGAAGTCATTGTTTTGGATTGATTATTATTTATATGTATTCTATTCATGTCATGTTAATAAGGTTGAGAAACTGTTTTGCTGAAAACCAGAATCTTTTCATTTTTGTATTTTATAACTGGTATGTGCATGGGCTTGCATGGGGGTCATTGTCCGGGCTTAGCCATTGCTCGGAGTCAGATAATGACAACTGAACATCTGCATCCTCACTCTGATACTGGCAACTCCTAGACGGGGAGGCCTAAGCCAAAAGGAAGAAGAAGAGAGAGTTTTGGCGGGGATTTCAGAGAGTGACGTTGTGAGTTTTGTATTTTTTGTAAAATTTGTGTTATTTCGGTTTTTAATGTGTGATAA
>JAOTAV010085067.1:0-12037 GCA_026546445.1 Cyclargus thomasi | reverse complement strand
ACTTGACGAAATGTATGTAACGTTGCTAAAAATTATTGGAACAAGAAAATTGATTTCCCGCCTTTACTTGACACTGGGCGTGGTTATAGCCAAGTGCCATATACATAAATAAATAATGATGAAAGTCTGGCTTTTAAGTCAGTTTGATGGATTGTCGGAGAACTGAGTAAGAGTTCTTATCCTTCGTCGTCGTAGGGACTATATATATATATATGCAACACATTAAATATATCTCGATAGTATTATCTCGGTTAGAACTTATTAGCGACGTTACTAGCTGTTTTCCGCGACTCCGTCCGCGTGGTATCAAAGATGAGAATTGTTATTTTCTATAACAAAATAAAATGCTTATCACACCTAGTGACCTCTTAACAAAACCCGCAGAAAACTCTAATATGAGAAATTAATTGAGCAGAGTACAATTGCCGTTGTAGTGCATGCCAGGTATCAGAGATGGCGCTGTATGACTAAAATGATTTTCCCTGTTTGCCTGCATTTCTCACACAGATCCTAACTTATATGAAATTGGCATATTTCGACAAATGACGTAGGTTCCCCAACTGAAAAATGGCGTGAAACGGCGTTGTGCCGTGTTTCGTTTGGTGGCCCAACTTCTCTATCCCTATTCTCTATTCCTTCATAAAGGCCGGCAACGCACTCGCGACTCTTCGGATGTCACGAGTATCCATGGGCGACGACAGTTGCTTTCCATCTGCTCACTTGCCCTCTAAATATCATAAAAACTGTCTCTCTTTCAACTTCCCCCACCGTTAGCCAAAAGTTTTTTATTTGTAGAAACATTATGTACAATCAGAGAAGTCAAAAAAGATACAGAACGTGGAATTAAGTAATTTGGTCGGGTTATGTCAATTTCAGCCGACAGATCACGTCTTATATGGAATTGTCATATTCTGACCAAATAACGTAGGTCCGACAACTAGCTCTCTTTCAATTTCCCCCATGGTACATACAATTAAATTGCAAATTAGTCGCTTAGGGGTAATAATATGCCGTACGTTCGTAATTGAATTATGATCGGAATTAGCGAATCCAATATTCTCACCATATTTCGAGGTTTTGAAACAACAAGTCATAAACAGACGATTAAAATATTTTATGGTCGTCATATTCTCTGGTATTTCCTTCATCAAATTGCGATAATTATGTTGACTTTACGGAATTAACTAAATCAAGGTTAAATTAAGCTATTGGGTTACATATTATTATGATATTAAGCAATTTTAACTCGTAAGATTGTTGTGTAAGTAATGGACACACACAATCAGGTAAGTTGAAACAGAGTCAGATTGCGGATCTAAATAAGTTGGCCGAGTTATCTCAAACCCAGCCGACAGACGACTACTTTCACGAATTATTATATATATCTTTGGAATATGTCATTTCCATAATTGACATATTCCGACTAGATGACATGGTTAAGTGTCTCTATTTAAATTTTCCCCAACGGTTATTGAAAACTTGAAAATCAAAATTTGGAAATTCCATATTCGATTTTGATATATTTTTTTAATAACTTAAACTTTTTCTTTAAATTCTTAGAAATGCGTTATCCCACGTCTTACTGATGCTCTCCAGCCTCTACGTGTCTTATCATTGCCGCTACCTAGGCTTCGGGATAAACTAACATACAGTATGCAGTACGCACAAGATTTATAATAGACTGTGTTTGTGGAATTAGATACAATAGAATACCCAATAAAATGTATCTTGTAACCAAAACTGTATCTGAATTATATTGTTACTATAGAGGATGAAAAAACGTACATGCAATGTCTGGTTTACCTTATATACAAAAAAATTTATATACAAGCCATTGAGGTTTATAAATAGACAGGCTATGTTTGAACATCGAACTTGTCACACTGAATTTTCATTCAAAATTTGCGGCGCGGTTCCAAATTGCTATTATATTAACACTGCAACCGCAAGTGACACATTTTTTTGCCTACACTCGAATTAATATGAATCCATTTGAATAAGTGTGTAAAATAAAACAAATATTGTTAATAAGTAGAAAAAAATAAAAATACATAAAATAATTAATCCAACATTTCAAAGATTATTATAGGTAAAGTTTTCAATGATACTATCATTTACTAGATAAATTAAATTCAATAAAATTAACCAGTATTTTTATACAGTAATACATAAAGATGTAGGTTTATTATTACAAAAATACAAACGCGTAGTTATCTATAAATCTTTGCATCGTCATTTCACTACGAATTTACTTACTTTGTGATGTGCAAAATGGCGCGTGTTTTTGCTTAGTAAGGAAACGTTCGTATTTAATTTACAAACAATTAAATAAAAATACGTAAAGTTGAAAACTGAGCGCGTTGCAATTTGCCGCGGTACTTAAATTATTTATGCAGTATCATAACCCACAACTAGGTTTTTGTTGTGATATTATTCGATTTTGTTTAAGTATAGATTGTGTAGTGCGCAGAAGAGGAACAGAGCGACTGGTAGTACTGCGGCGTTTAAGCCGCACTGGACGGGGACACACCATTGCCTTACCGAATCCTCTCTAATGTCTTGTTTACACGTATTGAGTAAATAAGTAGGTAACTTCATTTTAAGACCTTTAACTTGATGTAAACATAAAATTTAGTAGCAAGTGACAAGTTAAATGACCTAAATTGAACTTAAAATTTAGTTAACTACTTATCTACTTAATACGTGTGAACCAGACATAAGGATTTACCTTAATGAAGTATGAGTCACCTTTAAAAAATTTACTGTACTTCTACAGCAGCGTTGAAAGTGCATTTTTTTAAACTTTAGTATACGAAGTCATGACACTTTTGCCCATACAAGTCTTAATAAAATTACTTCTATCAGCACTTACTTAGTAAACCCTCTGTAACAGACACATACACACCCTAAAGTATTATTACTTGGTTATGTTTTACCTTGTACACGCGATATGTTTAATTTTATTTTGTTTTCTTTTTTCAGATAACACAACACAACAGGCTGTTTGGCCACTTCCCGAGGACCAAGGAAGAGGATAAAAGGCGAAAACACTTAAATTAAAGATAAATATATTTACGTCCACTGCGCTATAGCGATACGTTGGCGTAAAAAGTCTTCCTCGATTCAAATCGAAAGAATATTTAGTTTTTATTACCAATTTTTAAGAGATAAAAACACAAGATAAACGAGGTGCAATGTTAGGCTTTTGCAGTCTAAAATTGCACCTCGAATATTTGAAAACTTCTTATTGTAAACTGTATTGGAGCCACGTGTAGTACAGCTATTCCATACGAATTACTCCAGATAAATGCAAAAGCTATAACAATAAAATTATAATTATTAAGTTAAGATTTCAGGTCAAAATGAGCATAATTTTGTATTTTCATTTGCTCTAACTGAAAGTCTTTTTTTTGTAAATATTTTTTGCTTAAAAAGTACTGTATTTCTGTTTTTACTAGTTTTTTGCCAATTGATTAAGAGAAACTTTGAAAAAAGATGTGTACGCTACTTCTTGTTACGCCGATCACTGGTATTAGAGCTATTTTCTCGAAAATGTATAAAACAGCTACGAATAATAAAAAATAAGGAAATGTAACTTCCATACTATTACGCAAGGTAGCGTTAAGTCTATTTTCTTTCTACCAGGCAACCGAACAGGCACGAGAAAGCCTAAAACTAAGACAAAATTAAGTCGTAGTGATAAGCCACGTACAAACCGTAAAAGAGCTGTAGAAACTTTAGTATACTTCGGTTTTGTTTCGAACGCATGTAGAGTTTAAGCGTTGTATTTAGAAATGTACTTATTCCTTTACTTATAAATTAATCTCAATGAAAGTTTTTATCAATATTTTTGTATTTTTACATTTAGGGTAATACAAAATGTCTTAATGAGCTAAAATTAAACATTTTCAAGGCATGCATATGGAATAGTCGCAACATTAAAAAACTAGTTATTTTAGCACCTTGGGTCCAATTGTGTCAGTTAGAGTGAAGTATGTCGCGTTTGAACTGTTAAATTATATGCGTTTGTTCCGTTTTATTTCGACAGTGCACTATTTTTGTCGTTAATTCGTCAAACTTTGGTGCAGTATTGAGCTGGCTGTCTCGTCTACCCAAGTATAAACTGAAATGTTTGAGTGGAACGCAAGCCTTTATATTCGAATTGTTTATTTGAAATCTTCGATCAAATATTAGTAAGATACATACATTCCTTCAAAATTGAATAAAATAATGGCACCAAGACCATCTGACATATAACAATTTAAATCAACATCAAGTGTTTAAAAAAAAACTTAACATAATGAGTTCAAGCTCACAATCACAAACGTACAATAGTTAAAATCGCGGTCTCGGAGCGACTAGGAACAGAATACCGCTTAATAAGCGCCACCGGTGCCACTTTTTAGACGGCTACTGTGAATCTTTATAATACTTGATCGAAGTTTGTGATATATTTAAGCTGTACACGATGAAGGTATAGTTATATCAATAAGCTCACACCGGCATAAGTCGCGATTCTTACACAGCATAATGCTCTATGGAGAGGTAGAACCACGGTAGTACTCCATACACGGTAGTATGAGGCGGTTTGGCGGAAGCTATAAAAATTAACTAGTCAGGTGGTTAGTATTAGATCCTTTGGCTTGTCGCCAAAGATCGCCCTGTGGCCGAAATTCGACCATTAATATTTAAGTCAATACATCCATAACAGATTCATAAAGGTCTGAACACTCACGTCAACCATAAACAATAGAATATTTCGTGTATGATTATCGTGTCATGTAAAAATATTGTAGTGTGCGTAGTGTTTTATTAATATTGGTATTCCGCGCTCCTCGTCCATATCAACTACAACTGGGAAAATTTTCATGCTTTTACATCTACGCGTCTTTAGTAAAAAGGGACACAATGTTTTCCGCTCACTTATTAATATATTATAGATTTCATAGTCTATCCTAACTAACTCACCTATTGCTTACGAATGAAACTGAGGCAGCTTATTTTTTCTTTAGTTTCAAAAAGAAAAGTATTTGGTTAACAATAAAGGAGTATTTTGCAGTGTAAGAATCGTTGTTGAATCGCAACAACAGTACCTTAAATAACTTGTAATACATAACATAACCTCAAATAATATAATAATAAGTACCTTAATGTAGTTCAAAAGTAGTTAGCTGGTTGGTAAGGTTATATTTAATGTATAAATGAAAGTAATTAAGCACTTGTCTTGTACTGTACCACGATATTCTATTTTATTACAACGATATAAAAATAATAATTTAGTGTAAATAATAAGATATTGAAAATAAATAAAATATTTTAGGCGACGAGTGCCATTATGATATATTGTTTTTATTGAATGATAATCAATATAAGCGTAGTTTTCATTCAATGTTAAGGGTTGTATATACTCGTAAAGTCTTCTGATTTTGTTCAATCAACTATTTATGTTAAGTAATCTATTTTTATATTATACAATTTAATTAAAACGAGTTTTTATTCTTTGCCTTTTTGTTTTAGGTAAGTAGGACTATCTAAGGACTCTTGCTTACGTGAAAAATGCGTAATGGCCCCAAAGGAAGACCTTTTGACCAAGCGTGGTGCTATGTACGGTCAGGCAGAAAAGAATAGATAGAAATTAGAAGTGTATTATTGTCAGAAACCTGATTAAAGGTCTTACTTTATCCAAACTAGCAGCCAATGCCGCTTCCTGGGCCGCCGACGATGGGTTAGATACGCCAAGAGATCATCTGCTGAGTGACCCTTACGGAACCCGTTCTTTTTGTCTCCTGTAGTCAAAGTCACCAAAACCGGCAGATGCGGCAGTTTTATTAATATTATTGCCAAATTGGTTACAAAGATGAAACCAACATTTTCCTAACATCTTTCCATAGAATAATTATAGTACAAGTACATAAAACTTACTCCCAAAACCCGTTAAAGTTAATATCATTCATGCTACATAAATTCAAATTCCGATCGTGCCATGCTGAATTCCTACAATTATAAGTGTTGACAACTGCACTCGAGCGCGCTCTAGTTCTTACGCATAACTCGTACCTTCGTCGACGATATCATAGTTTAAAAATAATATTATATTTTTTGTGATTTAAATTGGCAAAAAAGAAGTTGTCTGTTTGTACGCGCAAATTTTAGGAACTACTGGACGGATTTGAATAAATTCTTTTTTTGTGTAATAGCAACATAAGATAGGACCACTATAAGATACCCTTTTTTTCGGTTCCCGCATGATATGCAAATTTACGTGCACCAGTTTTTAAGCATCAACTAGTATTATATAAATACTGATTAGTCCCTCCAGATAAGTATTGTTCTTTTTTAATTTTTTAAATTAAATTTTCATTTTAAATTGAAATTAAAAATATGAATACATAAAATGAAAATTTAAATAAAAAAACTCGCATGTGACGCCTTAGTGATTCGCCACTCCGGAGGGGTACTTGGAAATTGACACGACATGTGCGATTGTAATAGGCCTGGTTTTACCTAAGACCTGCAGGATACATGACGTCTAAGCTCGGCTAGAACATTAGAGTAAGATGAAGTAGTTGTAAAATACATTTAAGCTGTAGGTTTTATTTGTGTAAATTTAGTAAATTATAATTTTATCAACAAAGAAATATTCGTTATGAGAGGAGAGAAATGAAAAAAAAAACGAAATATCAACGTTTGTGACTCCGTATTATTATGTCTTGACCTTAAAAAACAGAAGTTTTATGTTTGCCTGTAGGTATTTTAATGGTTTATTTCAATTTTCATCTAAACTAATATTTAAATGTGAAAGTAACTCCGTCGGTCTGTAGGTATGGAAATAAAAATAGGAACGCGAAGAACGTTCACTCTTAAACTACTTGACTGATAAGATACTTTTTATCCTGGAAAAGAAATATACGGTTCCGGGGCAATAAACGACTTTAGGCGCAACGGAGTTGCGGGCATCACCTAGTACTTTAAAAACAGACATATTTCTCCCGTAAGTTTTTACATACCGGCAATAATAATAATTATTGTAATTGCTTCAAGGATCGGCTTGGTTCCGCCTAACTTTCGTATAATTTTATTATTAGGTTCCGACGGATTCAGATCAAGTCATGCGAGGATCAATTGAAAGGTTCGCATTGCATAACACTTTATACATATCCTTCGACAGGATTGGTAAGAGCTTAAGCTTTTTCTATAAGTTTTTATTTACTTTCGCTTGTCTTGTTGTCTGTTAGCACCTAATGGAATACTTGGCGGTTTCCGGCTGAGCTGAAAGATCGTTTGCATGTATAAATCGGATGTTAATACGATATTGTTATGACACTTAGCAGATCTGATGATGAATCTGCAAGGTGGCCATAGGAACTGCTAAACCGATCCTCGAGCTCAGGATCATTTGATTTATCTTTTTATGATATTCAGGGGCCAAGCATGCAGATGGGCTACCTGATAAAAAAACAAGTACCTTCGCCAATGGACACTCGTAATATCCGAAGAGTCGCAAATGCATTGCTGCCTGTGTCAGGTAATAGAGAATGGAAATAGAGGGGGAGGGGGTGGATAAGGAAAGTTGGGCCACTGGTAAACTCACTCGCTGAACGAAAAACAGCACTATGCCGGTTCACGCCAGTTTTCTGTGAGGCCGTGGTATCACTCCGGTCGAGCCGGCCCATTCGTGCCGAAGCATGGTTTCTCACACGGCAAGATCATCTGCAAATCATGGCGGATCTTTAATGCTAAACTATGGTGATCACAATGGTCTGATGATAAAGCTGTTTTAGCATTTCATTCACTTTATTCACAAATTCTTATAAAAGCTTGCATTTAAAAAGAGTATTTTTCTTATAATATAAGTACATATTTAAAGGCCATTTAACTATGCATGCAGGAATTTTTTTGATCTAGATCTTATGTTCAAATGACGATATATCGAAAGTATACAGATTATTTATTTATAGCGGTAGGAGAGGTAAAGAGCGAAGTATGTTTCTTATTTATTCTAGTTTGGACAAAACTGAAAGAATATTTCTCATTACATAACTACCATACCGAATATTACAAGTCTTAGGTCATACTAATGGCACTAGTGGTATTTGAAAATACTTTCCAAAACAAAAAACTTGAAAAGAATTACGTACTTTCTAATGCTATTTCGTGAAATCTAATATTTTAGAAGCGCTCAATTTAGGATTTAAACGATAATGGTCGAGAGATTTATGCGTATTTGTTTATTGCAATAAATTTGTTTCGGGTTCCGTACCCATAGGGTAAAAACGAGAACCTATACTAATACTTTGATTTCACTTGGCGAAACGCAACACAAGAGCTATTCACGCCTATTTTCTGTGACTGTATTTTATATATATTGTATATTTTCTGTTTCTGTTTCTGTTCTGTCTGTACTCCGGTGGATCCGACCCAGTTGTGCCGCATGAAGCATGCCGTTGTGAAGCATGGCATGGAATATTGGAAGACATCCCATCGAAGTGATCTTAGATTTCTGTTCAAACTACGTCCTGTAAATGCCATTTATAGAAATATCTGTAACTAGATAAACTGCGTTGAAATATTCGCTTATATACAAAAAGGATTGTCTGCCCCCAGGACTTAATGTATTTCTGTACCATATTGCAGCAAAGTCGGTACATCGCTTCGGGCGTGAAGAGGTAACAGGCAAGACACTTTCGCATTTATATTAGTATTGAAGTATGGAAAAAGGCCGTGGCCCCAAGTGGACCTTTGGCCGTCGCGGGTGCCGCGTGGTGCCGTGTCGCAGTGCCAAGCACGGTGCCGTGTCGCAGTGCCAAGCACGGTGCCGTGTCGCAGTGCCAAGCACGGTGCCGTGCGCGGCGTACCGTCCACGTCGTCGCACCGGCATGTATCGCTCAGTTTGTATTGGGCTGTTGCCATATGCGCACGCGATTTTCAAAAATCGGCATACGGTAGCATCCCGTAGCTCCCGTTTTTGTGCATACGAAGAATAAAGAAAAAACAAAGTAAAAGAAAATATTGGATAAATCCATACCTTTGTATAATGAACCATGATGGAGGACACTTTAAGACGAAATATGAAGCCAAATACAAAATGACTTCGAGACCGTTGGTCAAACTAAAAAGGGATCTCCTACTGGGGAGAGACCTGAAAAGACAAACAAAACACAAATCATTTGCCGACTATAAAGTCGTACTGATCGTAAATTAACCCAGAAAAAAAATACAAAATGAGTGATACACCGAGGCCGGCGCGACGCCGCGGACGGTACGCTGCGCACGGCTACGTGCACGGCACCGCGACACGGCACGACGCCGCACCCGCGACAATCGCGTGCACTTGGGGCCACGGTCTTATGGTGAATGTACGTCTGTCAGAACCGAACGAATCGAAGTCAAGCTCATATTGGCTTTGACAGCGATTCGCACGAATCGTACGATTCGGCGCGGGCAAGTGTTCGAGGTTCCGTGACATTACATATATTTTTAAATCATATTTAGGGGGCAAGCGAGCAGACGGGTTACCTGATGGAAAGTAGCTGCCCTCGCCCATGGGCACTCGCGACATCCGAAGAGTCGCAACTGCGTTGCTGGCCTTTATTAGGTAATTGGGAATGGGAATAGGGATAGGGGGATTAGGGAAGTTGGGCCGCCGGTAAACTCTTTCACTCTCATGTTCGCTCACGAACGGTCTCACCTACTATGCTACGGACGCTCTGAATATCGTAATTATCGAGCATATAACCAATAGAGAAGTAATGTGAGTCATCCGCGTCCGAAATTTATCAGTGAAAAATCAAACAACAAACTACCTAGAGGTGACGTCATAACTAGGTATCGTTTTGTTTTTTAGAAAGGTAAATTTTATGTGATTTTTAAATTGCGATATCTTGAAGAAAATTTAAGCAATCGGCGTCATTAATTCACCAATATTACTATTTTTTGGACGTCTGTTATAACCAATAATAATAAAAAAATATTCGACTAGACTATTGGGTGTTTTACTTTTGTTGGGGAAAATCAATTGTTATTCAAACGGTATGAGGCGAGTGCAGCGGCGTGTGCAGTAACGGTCTCGTTTACGACGCAGACGAAGAATATCATAATATTATGTTGTGCTACACTCACTTCAATACTCACTTATAGCACTAGCAAATTGTAAATAGCGATAAAGAGAATACAGGGTGTTCCTATTTAATGAGAATTAGGGAGCAAGCAAGCACGGATCACTTGATGAAAAGCGACTGACCGTCTCCATTGCACAGTGATGAAGGAATAGACTACGGGAATAGGGAGGGATAAGGAACTATTAGCAAATGCTGCTAACCAAATGTGAAATGTGAAAAAAAATGAAATGCGATGATGCATGTTGTGATGGGAGTCCATTACACCATGCATCATCATATATGCATATGGAAAAATATTATTGAGATTTCGGTTTCATAAGAAGCACCCCAAGTTAATGCTACCAAAATCTCAGCTTTGGTACCAAAGTGCACCATGGTCCCGAAGATGGTGAGATCCTGATTCTACATTGATAGGAGTTTGGAGGTTTCGGTGTTGTTATAAAAATTTAAAGCCAATGCTACTAAGCAAATTATATTATTATCATCACTCCCACCATCACATTATGACCCTAGAACACCTCAAAATGTATATGGAAACCTATGGCGAATTTATTATATGACAAGAATACTGAGCAATGCTACTTTTTGATAACATTGCTCAGTTCTTCTCATAAAGTAAAGCAAGATTTCGTACTGTACTGTACTGAAAGAACTCTTGATTCCATGTACAGACACAATTTTGGGGGTTTCGACGTATTAAGAATGCAACACATAGTAGCACTATGTTAATTACATTCATCATCATCACTACAATCACACCACACAACGGCCTGACCGAGTTTAACTCCTCTCTCGGTCGGAAGACCTTCCTATATAGCGCCACCGCGCTCTATTTCTTCAATACCTTTAATAGTATTTTTGACGGTTATTATTCTAATCCTGTTATTTCAGAAGTTTATAATACAGTCATAATAGACTTATACGAATACAACATATTATACTGCGTTCACTAATAATTAAGTAAAAAGAGTGAAATTATAAATTTTTAATAAAAAATAATTTTAATATATAATTAATTGGCTAAACCTCAACTGTTTCGGGACACAATCTTCATAATTTTGAAGTCGGTGCCAGTCCCAAAGATTTCAGATTAGCTCATGATTAAATGGACATGGTACCGACTTGAAAATTATGAAGACTGTGTCCGGAAATAGTTGAGGTTTAGCCAAATTCTAAAAAAAAAACCCTATTTAGGAACTAATATTACTTCATACTTTTCAGTTTATTTTTATTGATAAGTTTTTTTTCCTTGGAAGTCGGTTTTTTATTTGCTGTTAATTAAATAAAAGTTGTGTGTAAGGAACTGCAGATCAAAAGACTATAAACTCGTCGAATACAGACTGCAGGCGTGCATGGTTGTGTTGAGGGAGTTCTCGCCTCTGTCTGACGATTATGGTCTGTATTCGAGTTTTATCGGCGACTTGACAAAGCACTACGGACGATTATGTTTACACTTGCTCGATGATCGTACCGAACAACGAACATAGGCGATTATGTAGGCTGTAGAGGCTGCATTATTAGCTTTCAATAAGTACCAAAGAATGTAACCACCTGTGACAAGAGGTGGGGAGGGGTCTAAAAACCATGAAATTTGTGTGACGTACTCTATGGATGGTCCCTAATGTAAAGCAGAAGAGTTTGAACGCGCTAATATCAGCAAACTTGCCGGAATTTAAGAAATATTTTTGTGTTATTAAATCCATTTATAGACAAAGTCCATAGACTATTACATAACATCATGCTACGAACAATAGGAGACAAGCAGTAATCAAAAAATGTTGTGAAAACGGGATGACTTATAAAGATTCATGGAATGAGCATAGTCGCGGTTAACAGCTAGTAAAAAAATATAATACATACAGTATTATAATATTTTTTATTTTTTATACCTAATAGTAACTTCAGATCTATCTTGATGA
>JAOTAV010085056.1:0-12039 GCA_026546445.1 Cyclargus thomasi | reverse complement strand
TCCACATCCTGAGGATGCCCCTGTGTTGGGGCGAAACGCGCGTCGAGGTTCTCAACCCGCATTTTTACTTGCAGGTTAATTTTCGCGGAATATTGCTAAAAATCTTAATCTACTAAACTTAAAGCTATGGATTTCTGCAAAGTAACGCCTGATTCTATTAACTATTTTGTGTTCCCCTCCAAAACTTCATCCGAAGTTTTAGTACAACCGCTTTACTAAATCGACTGACTTAGGGCTTTGACGTTCTATCATAACTCTGACTAAATTCGCGCTAAGTTATTTTAAGTGAAACGCAAACGAAACTGAAAGGCTACTCGACTTTTTGACGTATTTCGTAATAGCTCAGTGGAATGAAGCTGAACCGTTGCTGGAACTCAAACGAAAAGTTAGTCCGAAGCTACTTTAGCTCGCACGCAACTCAAACGTTTAGTGTTTTGGTTTGTTAAATGGACGAAAATCGATGAATAAAGTATAATTGCTTATAAAACAATTAATATAATAAATAATAAAACTGTACTCTTACGCTATTATGGCTTGTGTATTACTTTTTGAATTTAATAAGAAGTGTTTTGATTTTTTGTCTTTGACATGTTCATCGAAATTCTACGTGTTATGTGTCACAAAAACTATATTATTATTACGAGTCACTTTTCACGACACTAATGGTGATCGTAAAATAAAGTATCACATTATACGAAATTAATTTTAACATTTCCATTCGCAACTACAAAATAAACTTTTCATTTGATGATTTCATCTTATCACACTCGTATTG
The DNA here is from genome assembly GCA_026546445.1 of Cyclargus thomasi. Lineage (NCBI taxonomy): Eukaryota > Metazoa > Arthropoda > Insecta > Lepidoptera > Lycaenidae > Cyclargus > Cyclargus thomasi. The sequence goes on along the minus strand of JAOTAV010085056.1, from coordinate 11,264 downwards.
CATAAACACCAAACAATATGTCTATTGACGAATCAGCGCTTCGGCTTAATCGCATTCATATTTAAGCCAATCAAAAATGAATCAGAAGAGCGTTGATTGGTCCGCTAAAACGTCTGTAACGTTTAGTTGCGTTCGAGTTTCGTCTGAGGTTCAGTTTCGGTTGGAACATGGCTCGAATGTTAGCACGATACCAAAATACCAAAAACCGCAGTGGAGCTGAACCGTAGCTTAAACATAACCGAAGCAAATGCGAACCTAAATTGAAACGTTTGAAAATAACGCGATTTCCCTGCTGGTTAGGCCGAAGCGCTATATAAATAAGATATAAAAAATTAATAAAATAATATAAATACATAAAATAAAAAATTTAATTAATATAATTTGTAGCGGTCCAGATGAACTCTTGATCATATTTTTTCTCCTGCCCTAAATAGTTTCTCATTATATGATTTCCTCCCTAAAACGATCCCTCGTCCTATCAATTTTAAATCTATTTTATGTTTTATAAACACCTCGTTTATAGAAACTCTGTGTACAATCAGAGAAGTTGAAACAGATACCGATCGATGATCTGAGGAATTTGGCCGGGCTATGTCAAACTCGACTGACTCGATGATCAGTGATCACTATGGCCCGGTTTACATTTAATTAAGTACAGTAGCGAGTTAACGAAACGGTCAACTAATAAAAATTAAGTAGTAAGTAGTTCGATAACAAGATAAGTCTCCATAAATTGCTCAATTACTGCATAAAACTAATTTCATTTAATATTTTACTTAATTAAATACTTAATATAATACAATAGTATTAAATTTTTTTATAAATTAAATATTTTAATATGAACTGTACTAAAGTCAATCGTCTATACGCTAATGAGTTAAATTAGCGGGGTGTGGGAGACGCGAGAGGGGTAGCACTTCACACTTAACTATTTAAGCCTACTTAATTAACAACTTTTCAAATTCGATAACAAGATAAGTCTCCATAAATTGCTCAATTACTGCCTACAAACTAAGTGCGAAGTGCTAAACCTCTCGCGTCTCCCGCACCCCGCCAACTTAACTCACTAGTGTATAGACGTTTAAGTTTAGTACAGTTCATATTATAAGATTTCATTTATCAAAAATTTTAATACAATAGGTTTTATAGGTATTTAGTTGAGTAAAATATTCAATGTAATTAGTCCATCTTGTTAACTCGCTACTGTACTTAATTAAATGTAAACCGGGCCTTACATGGAATCAACTGGCTCTCTTTAAATTTCTGTCATTATACATACATACATGTGTATAATTATTAATTCCTCTATGATTAGTATCCCTAAGTAGTCTTTGGCTACTAGTTACTACGCTCTGACATTGGCAATTCACTAAGAACTAATAAGCCGTACATTAAAAAGGAAAAGAAGAAGATCGTAATTTTTTTGTAATATTTTCTAAAAAATCGAATAAAACAAAAGACTGAATCTTAGTTTATATACTTTATTCTGTGATGACTGAAAATAACCATGATAGCTAATTACTAAATAGTATCATTTATAAAATCGATTCAACTGGGCAAATATTGAGAGGTTATATTTTTATATTACAATTTATATATAACTATATAACAAATTCTCAACAAATAACCTATAACAAATTCAAAACCTTACAAAAGTAGTATGTTTATGCATGCTTTATTGCATATTTATTGAAACATCTTTTTCTTATTTTAAAAGTTTTGAAGGATTCTAAAAGCCAATAATATTATTATTGCGAAAGTAGTGCGATCTAAAATATAAGGTTTTGGTCCTTCATAGGAATTTGGGTCAAATCCATTAAATAATAATTATTGTGAGTTGTGCGACACTTTAACCATACTTACTGTTTTATCGAATATTAAACATGACACTAAACATATTTTGCAAAATTAAAAACTTTTTACTTTGGATAAAATTATACTTTCATGCAATAATCCAACCAGCCACTGAAATGTATGGTAGCTAAGGAGTTAGTTTCATCTGTTTACAACCATAGCAACAAATCATAGTCAAGAGTATAACCTGTTATAACTATCTATATACACAATAAAGTATAAGCGTAATAGCTAGTAATGGCTAATTATTGTGAGTAATGACTAATCCTAACAAAATAAACTACTTTTTCGGATTCTGCTGTGTCCGCAAGAAAAACTTGTCACTTTGCTCTGTTTATAGTTTATAAACTCACTAGACTAACTTAATATTAAAAAATATGTATTTTGAATCTTGGTAAATTTTAATCATTGCAACCTGATGTCTGACCATTGGTACATTTTATGTTTTTATTGTATTCAATTTTAATTACAGAGATGGTGATCTATAAGGGATTAAAAGCTGCAAATCTATTGAAATAGCAATAAATAACCAAAGTGTTAAATGAACAAGAAGTTTATTATAACCTAGATAAAATATATTTGAAATTAAATAACTGTACAAGTTACACCTTGAAAAGCTGCTGCTTTAAAGATAATGATACACCCACCTAAATCTTATTAAGGTATATTTTAATACTTAGCATAATCATGTAGTCAATAAGCATTTGCAACATCTATACCTCCTGAGGGCTTAGTGGATGTTTTCCATGTTATAGTAACAACAAATTTTCCATTTACAACCCAGTTACTATTTCTGTAAACATTATAGGACTAGCCAAGAGTATATTTAGATTTCCTAATCACATAGGCACATTACCTTTAATGATTAAATTAATTATCGATGGAAAGAAGCAGTTATTTCTATTGAGGGGACTATAGTAGCATTGGTTGCTAATTAAAATAAGGCGCAACATAAAATACTTTATTGCTTTGGATAAATAATATATTTTATATTTCCACAGATGAATAAAGTGAAAAAAGAGGAGACACTTAAATCCCAAGAGGCTCTATTAAAAGTTCTAAAAGTAAAAACAACACAACTAGAAAATATGTGCATTTTTCAAAATAGAATACAACATGAAAAACGGAGACAGACTATTATAGATGAAATTCTAAGTGAAAGTTACATTAACAAAACAGTATGCAGATGTAAATTACGAAATAAACAAAAACATAAGATATCAAACAAAGTACTGTCGCGTCGACTTAAAATACTTGGGAGTAAAAGGAATAGCAAATCAGAAAATGTCAATGTTATATCAACTGTGCATAAAAATTTTACACCAGATGATTCCTCTGTTGAAGATACAATTGCTAATGAAACAAGATTGAAACCAAAAGATAATAACTATATTCAAACAAGCAATCACAATACCACTTTATGGCATGCTAATAATCTTGGTATATCCAGCCAATTTTGTGAAGATATGATACCTAAACATGTTTTGCTTGTTGATGAAAAAGTAGAAACTGAAAAGAATATAGAGAAAAGGCGTACCACTGTATCCAATATTAGTGATAAATGTAAAATAGACAATTGCTCTGAAGGCAAATCAATAAAAAAAAGAGACCTTAAGACCCTGGAATTTAAAGAACTTTTAGAATACATGATAAAGAAAGTGGATTTAAACATTATTGAAATAATGAATCACAAACAATTCAATGTGATAATAATTATAGAAAATTATCATTTGCAAATGACAGATATATATGTTACAAATAAATTTAATATTATTGTTGAGATAGCTACAGTACCATACAATGATTATTCATATATTTATAACCTGTATAGCAAAGGTAACAAATCAAACAACTGTAATTCTGGATTCAGTTGCAATATACTACGATTACAATGTTGCTGTTGGCAAAACAGACAACAGCAAATAGAAGATAGATTTCCAAAGGGTTTTAGAAGGTTTTTATTAACTCAACATTCCTGTATTAATTCATGTTCATGTTGTTGCAATAGAAAAAAACGAAAGGAAATTAATTTTTCTATTGCTACTGATAAAGTTACGACTTATGCAAATATTGGTTTAATGGTTCAACTTCCTTACAACAGCCTCCAAGCGGAAGCATTCTCCTTTAAGAAAAAGAAACACAATCCATGTTCAGTTTCATATATTAATCCTACACAATATAAATCCTCATTAACTATTAAATTTTATTATCAAGCTTTAGTTAGTACGCCATCAGCACAAGCGGCGACATACTGTATGCAATCTACTGAAACTATTGCGTTGGGCAGAAAATGGGAAATATTATTTCACGATTACAATATAATTACTAATTCTATGAATCTCGTGCGACTGGATGTTGTTTATGTAGTAGTAAGTAAAAGTATCATAACTGACAATATATGCTGCCAATATAAATACGAAGTCTTGTTGGAAAAACTCAAATCAGTTTTCAGAATCGATGCAAATATATTGACTTATATACGTAGAGGACATAAGGATAACTTAAAATTACTGCGGAACAAATGCCCAGCATGCATATCAACCAGTGACAACATTGTAACTCTTGACATCCACAACAATTATCTATTTAGAAAATTCGGGAGTGCAATAAATTTACCAATGAAACATTCAAGAAGACCAATCAAAAGGCAATCAGGACAAGCGGTTGCCAATTATTCAAATAAAGCAGTTGGAAAACATTCAAATCAAGCTATTGAAGATCGCTTAAAACTAGCAGCAATCGCGAGTCAGACTAATCGATCGATTGTTCAAACGAAAGGCTTAGAAGAAGGGCAGTGTAAAACCTCTGAAAACGATATTCCGGTCAATGTTATCTTTAATAAGGCGTCTGAAGGAGCGTCGATGTTTCTACGAGTATCACCTAATCAAAAAGTTCATTTGATAATACCTACACAAGTGAGAAACGCGACGGCAATTATAAAGAACGGGACGACTCAAGAAGACTTAATTAGAACAGTAGATCATAGCCAGGAACCTCCTGGCGTACCCCAAAATAGAAGTCCGCTTATAACTATTTTACCTAAGATAACAGGGGTGTTTTCATTGAAAGAGAACAACGTAAAAGATGAAGTTGAAAACGAGGAAAATGTGAAAAGGGAAATCGATATTGAGGAGAACGAAAAGTGCGGGAGAGGACAATCAAATGTTATCTAGACTGAAAATACATTGAAATATCAGCAGGAATAAAAAGAAAATTGTACGAAGTAATGAGCGGTTTATTTATTTATTAAATTATTCATTCAATACATAATAACATAGTTATTCAATCAATAATAATTTATTTACTAAAATTTGTAAAACGTGTTTCTGAAAGTTAAACAGTCATAAAATGGCATTAAAAAACATTTGTTGTATGACACATTGCCTTAAATTTTTAACTCTAGCTATTACCGTTCTTAAAAAACAACCTAGAGACAAACACATGTATAGACACTGAAGTCTTAGTAATAGGGTCCCGCTTTCCCTTTTTGGATACGGAATCCTAAAAACAATGTAGATAATGAGTCTTGAACTTAGAATATCGCAAATTATTATTTTTGTGTATTCGTACTTACATTTTTGAATCAACAGTTTTGATTGTTTTAACTAGTGTTTCAAAACGTGTAAATACTTATCTTTATATATGAAATAACAAGTTCTGACTGACTGATTCATAAAATTGACCGACTGATTGTTAAAGCTACAGTCATGAAATTTGGTGAGTAGGATTTATTTTTTATATTTAGGGGAGCAAGCGAGTAGACGCGTTACCTGATGGAAAACAACTGCCGTCGCCCATGGACACTCGTGATATCCGAAAATAAGGGATAGGGAGAGATACGGGATTAGGGAAGTTGGGCCACTGATAAACTCACTCTCTGAACGAAACCGCCGCAGCATGGTTCTCCCACGGCAACCATTATTTAGTAGATACCCGCTAAGAAAAGAATTTTTAAAATTCTACCCCTAAGGGGGTAAAATAGGGGTTTATTGTTTGTATGAAAGTTCGTCATTTATTCAGTTAAAGAAATGAAATTTTATTTCTGAGCTTCTGATTTAAAATAAATAAATACGTGCAAAAGCATTTTTTTTTATTTTGCCCCTAAGAGGGTAAAAAAGGGGTTAAAGTTTCTATATTTTTTTTTACGCAAGTTATTCATATCTTAAGTTAAAGACCTAAAATTTTGTTTCTGGGCTGCTAATTCAAAATAAATGAATACATGTTTAAGCGTTTTATGAATTTTTTTTTCCAAAAGGTAAAATAAGGGTTGGAAGTTTGTATGACAATACTTCTTAATGCGAGCGAAGCCGCGGGAAAAAGCTAGTTTAATATAATATGAAAGTTGTTAATATTGGTTTAATTTGTTTTTCTTTCCTATATATTTGGGTGAGCTGCATTAACTTATTTTAACCAACTTCCTTATCTCTATCTAAACGTCAGAAAATTAACTAATCTTAAAAATTAAAAAACTAAAATAAATACTAACAATACACAGACTTAAAAAATAAAGTTATAAAAAGAAAAAACTACTCTTAAACTTTAAACTTCACTTCAATAGGCAAACAACAAAATAGGAAAGGTTTGTTTGCAGATTACGTCGCCGTTTGTGGACCGATTTTTAAAATTTTTCGTTGTTGTATAGGGTACAACAGCAGTTTGGTGCCATGTTAAAAAAAGTGATCTGATGTTACGATCCAGGAGAAATCGAGGGGACTCCTTGAAATTCATATGGACACATTTTTTGATCGATGTTCATGATGTTTGAGAGTGATTTTCACTTATTTTGAAGCACTTCAAGAATATGCAGTCAAAAAATAAGATCTTGAATTGAAGAATGTATATTGCGATGATTCCGAAGATGCTACTTATAGATAGCGATTCGGCGATTACGGCTTTATCTAGACACTTCCAAGCCAATACCACTTCAACAATTTCCACAGTCATTATCAATATCGCTATAATGATGCTACGCACTATTACATTTTAACCGTTTATTTGGCACTTTCCAAGGTCTTTTACATCAAAATGTGCGTTTTAGATTAGACTTCAAAATGTTGAAGATTATATATAAAAAAATTACGCCATATTTGACGATAGTCTTAGATATAATTAGAATGTTTATTATATGTAGGTAATAAACATTCTAATTATAAAGTTTTCAATGATAGCTAACTAGTATTTTTTAAACAGTAACAAATAGAGATGTACGCTAATTATTACAATAATGGAAATGCGTAGGTATCATTAATTTTTGTATCGACGTTTCACTTACACACAATACTTAACGCTAAAATGTTTGTGCGTTGCTGTTTGCCGTGTTACTGAAATTATTGATGCAGTATCATAACATTCTTAACACACAATTAGGCTTTTGTCGTGATTTTATCCGATTTTATTTTAGTGTGGAATGTGTAGTGCGCAGAAGAAATACTGTGCGACTGTAATTGTGTTCTATGGTGCGACTGGGCGCACTTCGGCGTTCAAGCCGCATTGGAGGGGGACACACTATTGCCCCGCGATGTCCTCTCTATAGATTTACCTTAATGGGTTTATTATAATTTTGTCAAAGGCAAGGTGCAACATGAATTGTAATTATTATTTTATTTTATTGGGAAAACTTACAGCCAGTGGCGTAACTACAATTGGTGGCAGGCCGGCAAAATGCCACGGGCCTACAGCCGGAAGGGGCGCCCGATCAGCCCCCTAGACAACTAGCAAGCGATTATTTTTTACGAAGATTGCTTAGCGTGTTTTGGTATGGGATTGACATAGTGGAACTAAAACGAACGTGCCACGGGCCGCGGACGGTATAGTTACGCCACTGCTTACAGCATATACGAGAAAAACTAGCACTAAATATCCAAAAAATTTCGCTAATTTACAACTACTACGATTTTATATGGGATTTGTACATTTGACTGTATGCATCGCTAGAAGGCGCTGTACAAAACCCATAAAAAATCTTTGTAAACACGAAACGAGTTCACGGTCGAATGTGAAAAAAAACGTGCACTCCCTTGCTAAGTTAATACTTAACGGGTGATGATGATATTAAAATTGTTTTGAGGTTCGATTATTGACTTATACTACATCATAGACCAATTATTTTATAATATAATATAGTATAATTCCTCTATGATAATATAGAACAATGGGCACGACCTTTACCTTTACCCAATACCCATAGTGTCGAAGATCGTACACCGCCGTTCTCACGAGTGCTATCAACACAATATATTGTCAATTCGGAACTGAAGAAAATACAATTTCTGCGTTGCGTTATGCCCAAGTTATGCCATATATTGGGAACAAGAGCAAGTACTATATAGTAACTCAAACGAGTAATGACATCTGCACTCTTCGACCAAATGCCAACCATTTGCAGGTTTCGACTTTATCACCGGATGTTGCGCACGTTTCTCTTTGGTTTATTATAAAATATAATATGAATTCTTCATTCTTAGAAGCATCCATGGGTTTGCGTAAATGATAATTCATACATCCTATAATCCCATTTTTTGTATTATAAATGTTAAAATTGAAAAACTGACTTCAAACACACCGAAACCGAAATGGATTTTTAAATGTATTAACTATTTGGTATTCAGAATTACAGAGACGGTCTAAGCGTAAATATATATAAATAACTTTTATATATTAACGCATAATATATTAATGAGATTGAGCATAATTATGGGGAGTATAATATTAATATTATATTATACCATACACCTACGCACACATATTTTAATACTTTCACTCGATTTTCCAAAAAGAGCGAAAATTTGATATGGCTACAATATAATACTTTAGAGTCGATTGTCGAGTTCGATGAGTGAGATCGAGAACACGTGTTTGCGCTGCCGTTGGGCTCGATGTATCCAAGGTCATTGTACCTATCACACGTTTCAAAAAACCGTGTTACAAATGACAATTCTTATGCGATTCTCTATAAAATTCAAGTGACTGATTATTTTATTATTATTGTAGCGGGTACCATTAATTTAATATGTATGAAAAATGAATAACCTAATATGAATACCTACAGAACATGAAGGAGATTAAAAATACTAACAAGATAATTTAACGTTGATTATTAATAATTAAACTTCGTTATCTATTTGACGAGTAAACTTACATAATATTATAATAATAACTAATAAGAACTACAGAATATCGATCAAATTGCATTATTATATCATAATGAATTCTGCATAATTAATAAACAATATGGTGTTAAAATATTTGATAGAGCAGGAAAAACATTCCTCACACCGCGAAGTATACTTCGACAATGAAATATGAAAATAAAATCCATGAGAAGAAAATATGTTTTACCTCTTTCTAGCTTGCGCGCCTGTTTTTATAAGAGCGACAGAGAACAAAATGTCTGTCCATCTCTCTCCCACTTATAAGCGAGCAACGCGGCCGTCAGCGACCCTCCGAAACGTGTACTTTCGCCATTTTGTCATCATACGTCATGGTAAACGCTGCTCCTAGGATAACAGCGTTGTAATTATTTGTGTGTTAAAAAACTCGATTTTCATATTTAAGATATGCAAAAAGTGTGTGTGCCTTGTTGATAGTAACCAAGAATTGCTCAAAATACAAACCCATAATGCAGGTTAGTAATCAGTAGGTCACGTTAGATATCGTTTTTACTCTGATCATTCGTTACTACGCTGCTGAGCCGAGTGGACGTCACGCCGCGCGCCTTTCTCACGAATCATGATATATAAAGTCTGTTGGAATGTTAGTTCTTGTTTACCGTTTTATTAGTATTTAATATTTTTAACGCTAAATGCGTTTTCAAGGCATAATAAAGTTTTACATCTATGTTGTTATTTTGAAAAATATATGGTTTTTTAACACTTACGCATTTTATCGCGGAGCACTTTTTTGATTCCCGAAGTTTCGGCACGGCACAAAATCCGCAAGTGTTTAAAAAACCATGAGTGATACTCGCGTAAACCTTAGAAATTATTAAAAAATATAGGTAGAATCTAGGGTCGATTATACGTACATATTATTAACGTACGTATATTTGCGTCCGACTTTCACGAAGACTTCAATGTAAGTGACATTAGACATAAAACACAACTCACGGAGAAGAATGTTAACTCCGTATTAAAAGTATGTCGCGAATATACTAGCGCCATCTTTGGACTCCCCTATTTCTACATACCCGCGAAATTTAAACGGATGTATATCAATTTATAGAAATTGTAGTTTCTCGGTTGGATTTTATACTATCGATGTTCTGTTTTACGTTATTAAGAAAATTGCGGCATGATAAAACTTTAGAAATTACTTCAGTTATGTTTCTTACTGATATATTATAGTGTTATATTATAAATAGATATTATTTTATTTATTAATTTTTATTGCTGTTTTAATTCCTTTAATACTCTAAGACTGGAATAAATAAAAACAGCAAAGAAGCATATTATTGTGATTTGTCACTAAATGGCGCTTTACATTACCATTTCTTACAATAGTGGGTAACATCCTTATTATATTTCACGTTAAAAGGACAACGGAACCATTCTGTAAGTTGTGACTGGAAATACCAGATAATACCAAAGCTCTTGGTCAGTCATTATCAATAATTTGATTAACTTAATAATTATATGAACGATTAATTTATATAAACGTTAATATTGTGACTTGTGAGGGTACATGGTTCTGGGAAATTTTTCGTCGTACGTCCCGTCCCAATCACTGACCTCTAATATATATATATATATCAGTGTCAGTTAATATATTCTGATGCGATTGTAGACGGAGAGAACTAAGTAAGGTACCTTACATCATAACACTAATAAGTCATAGATTTCGATGTAAGTTTTTATCTATAGGAATCTTCCAGCATTATTGAACGCCACTGTTTTCATTTATGATTAAGCGGCCACTTGCAAAAAACGTCAGATTCAGTTCTTTTCCCGACCAAGCGGGGCGCTTCAAATTATCTCAGTAATTAGCTGTAATTCAAAAGGGTATCGTTACTTCAGTTTTTTTATATAATAGATGTCAGTGATTACATTACAGTGCATAACAATCAGACGTCGTTGTAGGAAGTTCGCGATTAGCCGCCTTCGGTTTAACGGAACTGCTTTTAAGTTATACGCGATCTTATGCGTTACAACTGGTGATTGTGCGCACCTTTATAATACCCTTTTTTAACTTATATGATATTATAAAATAATCATTAGGTTTTTAAAGTGTTTTGTGACTGCGACAGGTTTTTTAAATAAATTTTTTCGATTCTGGGTTTTACTTACTCTACTTACTTTTAGAATGGTTTAGTTTAAAGATAAACTAGCAGTTGCACATCTTGGTAGTTTTCCAATTACAGAGCATAATGCGACTCAGTGGCGCACAATGCCGAATTATGCTGATGCTTAATTGGA